>MU711326.1:4643-19880 GCA_026770625.1 Nicotiana glauca | reverse complement strand
ATATATTTTGTGTGGCTATAAATCATTGCATAAAGGTAAATTGTTTCCAAATAGGGAAAGAGGTCATTCTTTTTGGCACGGACTAAAAAGGAAATAGGTTCACATAAATTGAAACAGAGGGAGTATATTTCAAAATTTCATTATTCCCAGACTCTGGGATGTCACAAGATTAGCATTATTGATCATGACCTTTTTGATATTTACTGTCTCTGTCCCTCCCTCCCTCCCTCCCTCCCTCTGGAGTCGTTAGAAGGAATCACTGATAGGGCTATCTGGGGGTAGGGTAATACCCGTACCCGTACCGGACCGGACCGCTCCGGTTTGGGTGTAGGGGGGAGGGATTTGGGTGAAGTGTAAGGGTAATAGTAGGGTATCCGGAATAGTACCCTTAGTACCGGTACCATATGTACCCTTAAGGTACCGTACCAGTAACGAACCTGTACCCAATATTTTTTTTAATTTTCGTTTTTGTACCTTTAGCTTGGCCCCCGACATCCCCCTACCCCCTAATTTATGTTTTTAACCCCTAAGTTTGTTCAAATACACTTTCGCCCTATTTTAAAACTATAAATACCTCATTTCATTCTTTCAATTTTCATTCAAAACCTGTCATATCTCTCTAATTCTCTATCTCTCTTTATCTCTAATTGCAATCAATGTTTATAACACTCAATTATTTTGGTATAACTTTTCAAGCATCAACATCAAGTATTCGGGGGCATATTTTTTTCTTGGCATTACACTACTAGCCGAAGCAATTTTCTTCCATCGACATCAATTATACGTCGGCGAATGGTACATTCATTCCAATTAATATTAATTTTCACATTTATTTTTGTTATACTTATGTTGCTATTTGTTGTAATTTTAATTATTTATTATTAAAAATGGCTCCTAAACTGGTAAAAAAAGTGTGTAATAGATGTATAAGGGTAATGCTAAGGAGAGGGGTCCTCATTTTGAAACAAATCCTAACTAGTCCGGGTTTAGGCGTTACATACCAGAAATGTATAATCCTGCTTTTCCAGATTTTCCTAGAATAACTGTTAGAATTAATGTTTGCGATGATGAAGGAACTAAAGACAGAGAAGAAACTTTGGTCTTCCAGAGATAATTCAAAAAGACGACGATGCCTATAGTGAAATACTATCTACCGGAGACAGCAGTGACGCAGAAGAACAAGTGCTATCAATTTCAAGCGAAGAACCAATAGAAATTATTGAAAAAATCCGTAAATTGTAAAAAAATATGTAATTTTATTTTTATGAGTATTGAATTTTTTTCATCCATTAAAGTTTGTTTGATATAATTTTTTTTTAATTTTTAATTTAAAATTACCCCTAAGTACTGGTACCGCACCCTTAGGACCGTAGGGGTACCGGTAGGGTACCAAAAAAATACCCTTAACCCATACCCTTAAATACCCTTAAGAAAAGTGGCCCTAAGGAACCCTCCCCTTCCCCTTAACCCTTAAGGACCCAGTACCCTCCCCTTAGAGGACCCTAATCATCGATGAGTAAAGGAATATAGAAGACCTAGACATTGAAAATTTGATACAAAAAATCATGACTTGGTGGATTTATATGTCAATAGATAGCGATCAGGCAACATCTGACAAACCTGTAATGTAAAGAGCCGATCTTCAAACTGCACTTCCTTTGTCAAGAAATCAGCTCCAATAGTTGCTTTGTACTGATTGCTGAACTTCTTATTTACATATCTATAAAGAATGATTTAAGGCAGACAATTCGGTAATTCAATTATAAGGTACAATCACATCTGATTACTTGTTATTAACTGAACAAACACTAAAACAACTTAAGTAACAGAGCTTTCAAGGATACTGATTCATCAACGAGGTCTTCCCAACCCTGCAAAACACAAAGAGAAGTGATTTATGGCCATATAATGAAATTTCATCATCTTGCAGAACTTAGATCACGATAAATCAAATAATAAATCAACTCAGCCTCAATTGTCAACTAGATAGACACTATTGCATGAATGAATTTATGAATCCGATGTAACGATTCCGCTCTATCCCAAACTTAGATCACGATAATAAAAAATTCAATTAAAATTAAAAAAACAATCTATTAACATGCTAATGATAACTTAATAATTGGCAAAATAAACATGAAGAGCGCTGCCTCATGCGTTACTGAACCCTAGAATACAACGAATAGGAGAAAGCTGAAATATTTAGAATCTGAATTTACCAAAAAAAAAAGGAGTATGATGTAGGAGAGAACTTACCCGCTATCACCGAGGATGATGACTTTCAAAAGAGTTCGCCGGCGTGAAGGCATCTTCGGCGGACTTCGATCTGACGAAACGAGACTAAATTCAGAAAACTCCGCGCCTGTGTGTGTGTGTGTGGCGTGAGGAACACAGACAGTTGGCAATCTTAGACGTTTCTAGTAGAATTGATGATTGATGGCCAGTAGTTGTTATTGAGCATAATTAGTACGTACTTAGCTGGACTCGACAGTCAACCGACCTTTTCTACGCCTGCTTTTTTGGGCTTCGATCGGGTCTTACGGGTCGGGTCATGTTTGGGCTCACTATTTGAAGGATGATTCCTAATCCTATAGATGCTCAATTATTAATGCTATTGTAAATTGAATTTTTGGATAAAGGTAAGATATACGAATCTCTTGACATCATAATAATTCTTAACTAACAATTACTTTGGATGGTTTTTAGGTATTGTTTCATAATATATTATATTATATTGTACTGTAATGTATTGGTTTATTAAAAACAACCTTTAAATAGATTGTATCATTTGTCCTCGTTTCATGATGTCACACACCAGCAACATGAAAAATAAACTTGTAATATTACCAAAAAAATTAGAAAAATGATAGAATTATTATATAAAAATCTATCTATATATAAAAGGAGAAGCAAAAGAATGTAGTAAAGCCGAGTGTCACAACGAAATATCAACACGTGTCATGTTTTAGGACAAAACTCCAATAAATTTGGAGTCTATCTATATATAAAAGGAGAAGCAAAAGAATATAGTGATGCCAAGTGTCATAATGAAATATCAACACATGTCATGTTTTAGGACAAAACTCCAATAAATTTGGAGATTTAAAAAAATTTAAAATAGCAGTAAAAGAATGTAGTGATGCCAAATGTTACAACGAAATATCAACACGTGTCATGTTTTAGGACAAAACTCCAAAAATTTGGAGTCTATCCATATATAAAAGGAGAAGCAAAAGAATGTAGTGATGCCAAGTGTCACAACGAACTATCAACACGTATTATGTTTTGGGACAAAACTCCAATAAATTTGGAGATTTAAAAAAATTTAGAATAGCAAAAATATTTTAAAAAATTAAATAGTTAACCAATTCAGTTATTTACATCATAGAGTCCCCCGTTTTGGGGTAGATAATTTTTAAAACTGAAAACTAAAAAAATATATAATCAGTTCAATTCCAAAAAATGGACTCCCACATTTTTTCATTAGTTGTTTCTTCTTCTTTTTTGCCCCACTTCTTTGTTATAAACCTGTAGATTAATTTTATATTATTTTATTATATTAAAGTAAAAGATAAGAAACTCTCAATGATCCCACGAAATTGTAAAATCAAGCAGACAAAAAGGATAACAAATTAATACAGCAAAAACTGCTGCAGAGATAGTTTATCTCTTCTCTTCTTTGGAGAAGTTTAAAACTCATCTAACTTCATCAAATGATGACCAGGTCGAAGAATCATAGATTGTTCTACTATTTTTATTGATATGAACGGCAGGAGATTTGGACCAATGATGAACAAATTGAAAAACGAACAATGCCGGTAACAGATTGCGAAAGAAGATGACCCAATTGGTGGTTGTAGGCACGAAATCTTAAGTTTGTCAAATAGAAAACATGTTCGTTGTTCTCCTTTTTACAGATTTATTTATCTTCTATTTGAAACTTGAATTGAATTTTATGTCTATCCAAATCAATTTGATAGATGAAATTTGGTACACGATTTTGACTTTTCGCCAAAAAAATTAAGTTGACTGATGATAAGAAACTTTTCAATGATTGACTAGTATAACAAACAAAAGGATAGAAAAGAACGAAGGAAGTTATTAAGTAGAGAATCAGAGTATTCCTCCTCAAACATCACTTCACAAAGTAATGGGGGGATTTTTACAAAGTACTCATTCTTCTTCTATTGAATGAGGCTCTTCATCTGATTTTGTGTGTCATCTACTATGTACAAAATACTCAGTGGATCTTTTTACTATTTACCAGAAAGTTGATAAATGCAAGTTAGTGGCCTCAATAATTCTCTGGACTAAGAAAAAATAGCCTTTGAATTGCTACTAGGTAGACATTGAAGTTGCTTCAAGATAGTTACCCTGAGTAGTGGCTAAGCATGTACCTTTTTTCAATACACATGCTCATATATTGCTGCTTAGATATTCATTTGGAGTATTCCTATGACGTTAATTCCATTGACTGGTTGTGACTCTTTAATTTGCTATATAACTTATGTAAACTTTTGTTGGTTTTTAGCATTTTCATTTTGACTTGTGGCATATATGGTTTTTATATCAGGTTTAATATATATGTATGACAAAAAGGATACATTTAAGTAATGATTAACTGCTTCTTATTGTCTCATCTGCCATACCTTGAAATTTGATGAATGATGGAATCAACATATATATATATATGATTTTATTTTTCTAATCAGTTTGATGTGCAAGAAATATATTATTTGTTCCGATTAGTAATGATCTTGAAACATTATATGACCTCCTTTTATGCATCTTAATTGGCTTAATCATTCACTAAATTTATCTAAAAAATATTCAATTTTTTTTTGGATATTTTAAAATGGAAAAAGAAAAAAAATGAGATGTAAATTTACCTTTGTTGTACGCTTTCGATTTCTAATATATTATTCGTATGTTGATTTATCCAGTTATGATAATGGTTATTTATTTTTGTGAATTGGCTGGCTTAACCTCTTAAATTAATACAAGAGCGATGTGGTACACTAACATTGTGAATGCAAGAAGAGACTCATGTGAAGGTTGTTGTAGCAAGGTAAGAAACAAAAAAAAAAGACTCTTTAGAATCAACCGATTTAACTATTTCATAAAATTCTTCGAATCTATGCTTTTCGCTATACAATACAAGTATTTATACGTGGAATAAAATGTATTACCTTGGAAAGTACTACTTTGAAGATCTATGAAATAATATTTCAAACATGTAATGATCTGGCCGGTCGTTTCAAGAGTTATACCCCATTTTCCCTGTTTCTTGCTTCTTTTGTGATTTACAACTATATTATGATATTCCAGGTTAGTTGATTTAGGTTCGTTGTGGTTTCAGAATGAATTGAGACACATAGTCTCTTATTTGAAAGCTTAAGTTAGAAAAGTTAATCGGATATTGACTTATATGTAAACGATCTCGGATTTGAATTTTGCTAGTTCCATTAGCTCCGTCAGGTGACTTTGAACTTAGGAGCTCGTCCGGAATGTAATTTGGAGGTCCGTGGTAGAATTAGTCTTGAATTGACGAAAGTTAGAATTTTGGCAATTTTGGTCGTCAGTGAAAATTTTGATATCGGGGTCGGATTGGATTTTCGGAAGTTGGAATAGGTTTGTGGTGTCATTTCTGACTTGTGTGCAAAATTTAAGGTCATTCAGACGTGGTTTGATAGGTTTCGACATTGTTTGTGGAACTCAGAAGTTTAGAAGTTCTTTAGGCTTGAATCCGAGTGAAATTTGGTTTTTGGTGTTGCTTTGAGTGATTCAAAGGTTCGACTAAGTTCGTATGAGGTTATATGACTTTTTGGTAGGTTTAGTTGAGGTCTCGGGAGTCTCGGGGGTATTTCGGATGCTCATCGGAAGGAAGTTTTGGACTTAGGCTTGGCAGATTTTTCTGATGTTCTGGTGTTTTCGCACCTGCGGTAAGAGGCCTGTAGGTGCGGTCCAGCAGAAGCGAAGAGGTGGTCGCAGATGCGGGCAAGGCTGGCTTGGACTGTAAGTGCAAGTGCGAGGATTGGTCCGCATCTGTGGAAGCGCAGATGAGGAAAAGGCCTGAGAAGGCGAGGATCGCAGAAGTGGGCACGGCCCGTAGGTGCGTATATTTGACCGCAGATGCAGGGTCTGAGAGTTTAAGTGGGACCCGCACATGCGATGGAATTTCCGCAGGTGCGACATCGGAGAAGCGACAAAAGGGATCGCAAGTGCGGTTTTGCTTGACAGAAAGTATAAATAGAGGACTTTGAGATTTTCCCCATTTTAACATTTTTGAACTCGGACTTTGGGGAATTTTGAAGAGATTTTAGAAGGTAATTCAAGGTTATCACTGAGATTCGAGACGTTTGGAGGCCGATTTGAGAGGCAAAGGCATTACGGAGTAGGATTTTGCTCGGATTGAGGTAAGTAACAGTTGTAAATTTGGTCCTGAGGGTACGAAACCCCGTATTTTGTGTTGTGTGACTATTTTGGAGGTGACACACATGCTAGGTGACGGGCGTACGGGCGTGCACCGAAGGGATTGTGACTTGGTCCATCCCGTCGGACTGTGGAATCGAATAGCTTACGGTTTACTACATGTTCCCTCTGTTTTCATGGAAATTGACTGCACTTCTTGTTAGAGATCATGTTTAGGCCTTAAGATATTACTGTTGAGACCCGTAAGGTCGTGTACTTGTTGAATTAACTTCTATTTGCTGCTTTGTTCTCAATCATGATATTACTTGCGTATCATACCTCCGTCCCTTCTTATTTACTATTGATACATGTTATTATCTCTGTTTGGGGCCGAATTATATGTTTTCTGAGAGCCCGAGGGACTGGAGAGGTTGGTGACTGAGATAGGGCCTGAGTGCCGAGAGATGTGAGCTATGTGAGTGTATATGGATCGGGTTGCACGCCGCAACAAGCTGCAGGGCTATATATGTATATATTGGATGTTGCATACCGCAACGAGCCTTATGTCTTTTTATGTATTGGATCGGGTTGCACACTGCAACAATATAGCGTTTGGGCTGAAAGATCCTCTCCGGAGTCTGCACACCCCCAGTAAGTGCAGGTACCTATTGAGTATGACTAGTGAGGGCTGAGAGCCGAGTGATTGAGCTGTTGAGATGAGTTGAGTGACTGTTGTCTTGAGAGGTTGTACTTGCTTTCAATTATTTGTTGCACTTAGTTGTTATCTGTCCTTGTTATGCAAATTTCTGGAAGACTTGATATCTGGTTTACTTGAGCACAAATTGATTTGACTTAAACTACTAAATTTGAAAGCATGACTATTCTTTACCTGAAAGTTATTGAAATAAACTATATTTGTACAGCTCGTCACCGCTTCTTAGTTCCTTATTTATTTCTGTTACTTACCGAGTTGGAAGTACTCACGTTACTCCCTGCACCTTGTGTGCAGATTCAGGTGAGACCGGTCGCGGAGGTCAGTGAGTTCGTGCGCAGTTGACTATCGTAGATCTACGAGGTAGCTGCCAGCATCCGCAACCCATGTCTCTACTTCCATTGTTATCCTTCTTTCTGTTCTTAGCATTTGACGGACTATTGTAAACTTTGATACTAGAATGGTTGTAGATGCTCATGACTTAGTGACACCCCGATGTCGGGCTATCTTTTCCGCATTTTAATTTTGAGTTTAACTTTTTTTATGGAATTTCTTTTATGAAAAAGCTTTGACTTATATTTTAAAAAAATATCGAAGTATTTTTGAACGGTGTCGACTTGTCTAGTACTACGATATGCGCCATCACGACAAGTTAGAGTTTTGGGTCGTGAAAAGTTAGTATTAGAGCCTAGGTTACATAGGTCTCACGAGTCATGAGCAGGTTTAGTAGAGTCTTGCGGATCGATATGGAGACGTATGTACTTATCTTCGAGAGGCTGTAGAACCCTTAGAAACTTTACATTCTTGAATACTTATCGTGCGAACCTGTTGATTCTTGTAACTAAACTTGTGTTATTCTATTCTCTCACTGATGGTGAGGACCCGTGCTACTGGTCAGAATGAACAACCACCAGTACCACCAGTTAGGTCCGTGAGAGGCCAAGGTCGCGGTAGAGGTCGTGGTAGGGGCAGGGGTGCAGCCCGCATAGCAGCTAGGGCAACACCTGTAGATCTACCAGCTGCCCCAGTTCAAGATCAGGTCCCGCTTGTAGATGCCCGAGCGGGACCAACTCAGGCATAGTGGTGCCCATTGTTATTCCAGGCCTTTAGGAGGCCTTGGCTCAGATCTTTACCGTGTGCACCAGTCTTGCTCAGGCGGTCTCTGTTCCGGTTGCAGTAGCCACTTCTTAGGCCGGTGGAGGTGCTCAAACTCCCACCGCCCGCACACCCAAGCAGGTGGTACATGGGCTCCAAACACTGGGCGCACCACCAGCCCAGCCGGTTGCACCTGCTCAGGACTGTGTGGTTCCCGCCATGCCTGATGATGAGTAGCGTAGATTGGATAGGTTTGGTAGACTTCAGCCTCCGACTTTCAGTTGTGCAGAGGGCGAGGATGCCTAGGGCTTATTGGATAAGTGTCAGAGGATTCTCCGTACAACAAGGATTTTGGAGACAAGTGGGGTCTTGTTCACTACCTCTCAGTTCTTTGGAGCTACCTTCACTTGGTGGGAGGCTTATGAGAGGCGTAGGCCGGTTGGTGCAGCGCCCCTTACATGGCAGCAAATTCTCCGTTCTCTTCCTGGAGAAGTATGTGCCGCAGTCCCACAGAGAGGAGCTGTGCAGACAGTTTGAGCAGTTACATCAGGATGATATGATTGTGATGCAGTATGAGATAAGATTTCCTGAGTTAGCCCGTCATGCTGTTTGGTTGGTTCCCACAGACAGGGAGAGGATCAGGAGGTTCGTTGATGGCCTCACATTTCAGCCGCAGGTGCTTGTGACTAGAGAGAGGGTGACCAGTGCTACTTTTGAGGAGGTTGTGGACATCTCCTAGGAGATAGAGTCTGTTCGCTACCAGGAGTATCAGGTAGTTTTGGTGGTATTCCTTTTGGAGGTCAGTTCCACCACGTCAGAGGTCATCCTTTTAGGCATGCTTAGACGGCTCGCCTAGTTCACCGTGGTGCATCATCTAGCCATGGTTCTCACAGTTCAAATCAGGGCTACTCATCTCTCAGTGCCCTCCAATCTCATAGTTTGACTCATGCACCATCAGCTCAGGGTTCATCTATGCCAGGTTCTTCTACCAGTTATCCTGGTGCTCGGGGCTCCTTTCAGTCTTCACCACCAGCACTAGGGAATTGCTATGAGTGTGGAGAGTTTTGTCATATCAGGAGATAGTGTCCCCGTCTAGTGAGAGGTCCAGCTCAGCAGCAGAGGGGTTAGTCTTCGACTTCAACACCAGTTACTTCACCACCCACTCAGTCAGCTAGGCATGAAGCTCAGTTAGCTAGGGATTTCCCTAGAGGTGGAGACCGATCAGGTGGTGATCATGCCCGTTTCTATGCACTCCCTACCAGATCAGATGCTATTGCTTCAGAGACGGTGATCACAGGTATGGTCTCAGTATGTCACTAAGATGCTTTTGTATTATTTGACCCTGGATCTTCCTATTCATATGTATCCTCATATTTTGCTCATTATCTGAATATACCACATGAGTCTTTAGCTTCATCTATTCATGTATCTACTTTGGTGGGCGGACCATGTGTATCGGTCATGTGTAGTGCCTATTGGGGATTAGAGACTAGAGTTGACCTTTTACTGCTTAGTATGGTTGATTTTGATGTGATATTGGGTATGGATTGGTTATCTCCATGTCATGCTATTTTAGACTGCCACGCTAAGACTGTAACAAGACCGTAACATTGGTGATGCCGGGTTGCCTCAGATCGAGTGGCGAGGGTCTTTAGATTATGTCCCTAGTAGAGTGATTTCGTACTTGAAGGCCCAAGGGATGGTTGGAAAGGGTTGCTTATCTTATTTGGCTTTTATAAGGGATGTCAGTGCAGAGACCCCTACTATTGATTCTGTCCTGGTGGTGCGACATTTTCCGGATGTATTTCCTCCAGACCTACCAGGCATGCTGCCAGATAGGGATATTGACTTCAGTATTAATTTGATGTCGGGCACTCAGTCCATTTCTATTCCTTTGTGCCGTATGGCACCGGTTGAGTTGCAGGAGTTGAAGGAGCAGCTTTAAGAGCTCCTTTAGAAGGGTTTTATTAGGCCTAGTGTGTCACTTTGAGGTGCACTGGTTCTATTTGTGAATAAGAAGGATGACACCATGAGAATGTATATTGATTATCGACATTTGAACAAAGTCACAATCAAGAACAAGTATCCTTTGCCGCATATTGATGATTTATTTGACCAGCTTTAGGGAGCGAGGGTGTTCTCCAAGATTGATTTAAGGTCAGGCTATTACTAGTTAAAGATTCGGGACTCAAATATTCTTAAGACAGCTTTCAGGACCCGTTATGGTCATTATGAGTTCCTTGTGATGTCTTTTGGGCTGACCAATACCCCAGCAACATTCATGCATCTGATGAATAATGTATTTCATCCATACCTCGACTCATTTGTTATTGATTCATTGATGATTCCTGGTATACTCTCGTAGCCAGGAGGAGCATGCGCAGCATTTTGCAGATTGTGTTGCAGATGTTGAGGGAGGAGAAGTTTTATGCTAAGTTCTCGAAGTGTGAGTTCTGGCTCAGTTCAGTGGTGTTCTTGGGGCATGTGGTGTCTAGTGAGGGTATTCAGGTTGATCTGAAGAAGATAAAGACGGTTTAGAGTTGGCCAGACCGTCCTCATCCATAGAGATTCAGAGCTTTCTTGGGCTGGATAGTTATTACCGTCGGTTCATGAAGGGTTTTTCTTCTATTGTATCGCCCTTGACCAAATTGACCCAAAAGGGTGCTCCTTTCAGGTGGTCAGACGAGTGTGAGGTGAGCTTTCAGAAGCTCAAGACTGCCTTGACCACAACTCTAGTTCTAGTTCTACCATCAGCTTCTAGTTCTTATACAACATATTTTGACACTTCTTGGATTGGTATTGGATGTGTTTTGATGTAGTAGGGTAGAGTGATTGCTTATGATTCGCGCTAGTTGAAGCCCTATGAGAAGAACTATCCTGTTCATGATTTGGAGTTGGCTGCCATAGTTCATGCGTTGAAGATTCGGAGGCTCTATCTCTATGGTGTGTCTTGTGAGGTGTTTATTGATCATCGTAGCCTCCAACACTTGTTAAAACAAAAGGATCTCAATTTGAGGCGGCGGAGGTGGTTGAAGCTGCTAAAAGACTATGATATTACTATTTTGTATCACTTAGGAGAGACTAATGTGGTGACTGATGCCTTGAGTAGGAAGGTAGTGAGTATGTGCAGTCTTGCATTTATTCCTGTTGGGGAGAGACCTCTTGTAGTTGATGTTCAGGCTTTGGCCAACTAGCTTGTGAGATTGGATGTTTCAGAGCCCATTCGGGTTCTAGCTTGTGTAGTTTCTCAGTCTTCCTTATTTGATCGCATCAGAGAGCATCAGTATGATGATCCTCATTTGCTTGCCCTCAAGGACAAGGTTCAACATGATGATGCCAGGGATGTGACTATTGGAGATGATGGGGTATTGAGGATGCAGGGCTGGATATGTGTGCCCAATGTTGATGGGCTTCGGGAGTTGATTGCCCATAGCTCATGGTATTCCATCCATTCGGTTTCCGCAAAGATGTACCAGGATTTGAGACAATACTACTGGCGGAGGTTAATGAAGAAATATATAGTTGGGTTTGTAGCTCGGCGTATCAACTTTCAGCAGGTGAAATATGAGCATCAAAGGCCAGGTAGCTTGCTTCAGCAGATAGAGATTCTAGAGTGGAAGTGGGAGCGGATCACCATGGACTTCGTATTTGGGCTCCCACGAACTTTGAGAAAGTTTGATGCTATTTGGATGATTGTGGATCAGCTGACCAAGTCCGCTCACTTCATTCATATGAGTACTACCTATTCTTCAGATCGGTTGGCAGAGATTTACATTAAAGAGATTGTTCGCCTGCACGGTGTGCCAGTTTCCATCATTTTAGATAGAGACACATAGTTCACGTCGCAGGTTTAGAGAGCCGTACAGCAAGAGTTGGGCACTCAGGTTGAGTTGAGCACAATATTTCATCCTTAGACGGATGGACAGTCCGAGCACACAATTCATCTATTAGAGGACATGTTACATACGTGTGTCATTGATTTTGGTATTCATTGGACCAGTTTCTGCCGCTCGCGGAGTTTGCTTACAACAAAAGTTATTATTCGAGCGTTCATATGGCTTCGTACGAAGCTTTATATGAGAGGTAGTGTAGATCCCCAATGGGTTGGTTCGAGCCGGGAGAGGCTAGGCTATTGGGTACTGATTTGGTTCAAGATGCATTGGACATGGTGAAATTAATTCAGGAGCAGCTTCGCAGCGTAGTCGAGACAGAAGAGTTATGCTGACATGAAGGTCTGTGATGTGTCTTACATGGTTGGGGAGAAGGTTTTGCTGAAGGTTTAACCCATGAAGGGTGTTATGAGATTTTGAAAGAAGGGCAAGTTGAGCCCTCGATTTATTGGGCCGTTTGAGGTTCTTCGTAGGATTGGGGAGTTGGCTTATGAGCTTGCTTTGAAACCTAGATTATCAAGTGTGTATCTAGTATTTCATGTTTCTATGCTTCGAAAGTATATCGGCGATCCATATCATGTGTTGGATTTTAGCACGGTTCAGTTAGATGGTGATATGACTTATGATGTGGAGCCGACAACTATTTTGGAGGGGCAGGTTTGAAAGTTGAGGTAAAAGGATATAGCTTTAGTGAAAGTGCAGTGGAGAGGTCAGCCTGTGGAGGAGGCTACTGGGGAGACCGAGCGGGAGATACAGAGCAGATATCCATACCTATTTATGGCTCCAGGTATGTTTCTAGACCCGTTCGAGGACGAACATTTGTATAAGAGGGGGAGGATGTAACGATCCGACCGGTCGTTTTGAGAGTTATAGCCTCATTTCCCCAATTTCATGCTTCTTTTGTGATCTATAGCTGTATTATGATATACCAGGTTAGTTGATTTGGGTTTAGAGTGGTTTCGGAGTGAACTGAGACATATAGTCTCTTATTTGAAAGCTTAAGTTGAAAAAGTTGACCGGATATTGACTTATGTGTAAATAATCTCGAATTTGAATTTTGATGGTTCCGTTAGCTCCGTCAGGAGATTTGGGACTTAGGAGCTCTCTAAAATATGATTTGGAGGTCCGTGGTAGAATTAGGCTTGAATTGGCAAAAGTTAGAATTTTGGCAATTTTGGCTGTCAGTGGAAATTTTGATATCGAGGTCGGATTGGATTTTTGAAAGTTGGAGTAGGTTCGTGGTGTCATTTCAGATTTGTGTGCAAATTTTGAGGTCATTCAGGCGTGGTTTGATAGGTTTCGGCATCGTTTGTGGAATTCAGAAGTTTAGAAGTTCTTTAGGCTTGAATCCGAGTGAAATTTGGTGTTCTGGTGTTGTTTTGAGTGATTCGAAGGTTCGACTAAGTTCGTATGGGGTTATATGACTTGTTGGTAGGTTTGGTTGAGGTCCTAGGTGCCTCAGAGGTCTTTCGGATGCTCGTCCAAAGGAAGTTTTGGACTTAGGCTTGGCAGATCTTTCTGATGTTCTAGTGTTTTTGCACCTGCTAGGAGGCCCGCAGGTACGGTCCCACAGAAGTGAAGAGGTGGTCGCAGATGCGGGCAAGGCTTGTTTGGAAATGCAGGTGCGAGGATTGGTCCGCATCTGGGGAAGCGCATATGCAGAAGGGGAAGCACAGATGCGGAAAAAGGCCTGAGAAGCGAGGATCGCAGAAGCGGGCACACTCCGCAAGTGCGCACCCGCAGGTGCATGTATTTGACTGCAGATGAGAAGTCTGAGAGTTTAAGTGGGATCTGCACCTGTGATGGAGTTTCGGCAAGTGCAGTGTCGCAGAAATGACAAAAAGGACCGCAGGTGCGGTTTGCGGGACCGAAAGTATAAATAGAGGAATTCGGGATTTTTCCCCTTTTCACATTTTTTATCTTGGACTTTGTGGTATTTTGAAAAGATTTTCGAAGGGAATTCGAGGTTATCACTAAGATCGGGACGTTTGGAGGACGATTTGAGAGGAAAAGGAATTGTTGAGTAGGATTTTGCTCGGATTGAGGTAAGTAACAGTTATAAATCTGGTCCTGAGGGTTAAAAACCCTAGATTTTGTGTCGTGTGATAATTTTGGAGGTGACGCACATGCTATGTGACGGGCGTGTGGGCGTGCACCGAAGGGATTGTGACTTGGTCTGTCCCGTGAGACTATGGAATTGAATAGCTTACTGTATAATACAGGTTCCTTCTGTTTTCATGGAAATTGACTGCACTTCATGCTAGAGATCATGTTTAGGCTTCATGATATCACTGTTGAGACCCGTGAGATCGTGTACTTGTTGAATTAACTGCTATTTGTATTTTGTTCTCAGTCATGATATTTTGCGTATCATACCTCTTTCCCTTATTATTTACTATTAATACATGTTATTATCTCTGTTTGGGGCCGAATTATATGTTTTTTGAGAGCCCGAGGGATTGGAGAGGTCGGTGACTGAGATAGGGCCTGAGTGCCTAGCTGTGAGCTATGTGAGTGTATATGGATCAGGTTGCACGCCGCAACGAGACACATGGCTATATATGTATATGTTGGATTGGGTTGTACACCGCAACGAGCCTTCGGGCTAATTAACTATATTGGATTAGGTTGCACGCTGCAACGAGCCTTATGGCTGTTTATGTATTGGATCAAGCTGCACGCCGCAACGATATAGGGCTTGGATTGAAGGAGCCCTTCCGGAGTCTGCACACCCCCCGTGAGCGCAGGTACCTATTGAGTTTGACTATTGAGAGCTGAGAGCTGCGTGATTGAGCTGTTGAGATGAGTTGAGTGGATGTTGTCTTGAGAGGCTGTACTTGCTTTCAATTATTTGTTGCACTTAGTTGTTATCTGTCCTTGTTGTGTGAATTTCTGTAAGACTTGGTATCTGTCGACGACCCCCTTTCCCCGCCCCCCCAAAAAGGAGCGAAATCGGGTTTACGACATTATGGACAAAACAACTCTTATTCCCTTTTGAGGAATCGGGTTAGGGATTTTGAAGAGTCGCCACCTAATGATTATAGTGCATTAGGACACTTAAAGAAAAGAATAAGATTTTGAAGGAAGACCAGAGTTCGGGTAAGGGCTTGAGATTATCTCGAGGGGAAG
>MU711324.1:7161-30086 GCA_026770625.1 Nicotiana glauca | reverse complement strand
TGATGCAAATAAGCGTTCCTATCAGGGATCCGGCATGAAGTCAAGTTATTCTATGTTCAAAAACCTGAGTAAGTAATAAGGGGAGTTGACGTAAGGTTAGGGGCTGGATTTTGAACACAAAAAAGTCCAGAGTTTAAGAGTGAAATAGAGGCTGAATTTTTTTTACCTTAAGAAGTTCAGTTAGTGAGAGAGTTTCATTTCAGTTATGTTCAGAGAAGTCTAGGCTTTTGTTTTATCTAAAAGAGTTTTCTTGAAAGTGATCTTCTTTGAGAGTTAAAAAAAAATCAAAAAGTGTTATCTCATCGGGAATTCTGAGTTTAATCTCTGCCTTCTGTTTGTTCCTGGGATTTCACTGATTCGGTTGTTATATCTGGGGTCTTGAATTGGTTATTTCGAATCTGCACTGGTTATTTGTTACTGTCACATTGGTTGTTGCTATTTCTAGTGCATCTGTGTTGATGTTTGGTGTTTCTGAAATTGCAACTGGATTTCTTGAGTTTACTGTTGGGTTTTAATTTATGTCACTGGTTGTTACTGTCTGTTGATGTTCTATTACTGCTCTGCTGATCATCATCTTCCTCTTCTTTTGCTTCCAATACCAGGTACATGGCTATAACCTTGCTAATATTGTAAGCTGAAAATGTGAAAGCATGAATACATATGAATAATGGAACTTTGAAGTTTTAATTTAGCTTTTTTTTGGTTTTCTTTTATTGATTGTATGTAGGCCATTTCATATACTACTCATATGTAAAGTTCTTCCTGTGGGATGTATAAATTGGAACTGCTTTATCCAAGCTGTAATATAGTCATCAGTATTAGGTTTAATGTAGTGAATACCCGTTTATATTTGGCATTATCCTACTTACAAATTTAGAGCCAGAAGTAGTTTACATTAATAATTAAGTTGAAAGTGGTTCTTTGAGTATATTGCTAAGGCCAGCCTTTGTAGATTAATGGCCAGTAATGTCGTAGAATCAGTAGGCCTATTACATTTGAAGTTAGGATCGTAGTAGTTATCGCTAAGGTCATTAATCCAATAGGCATGAGTTGAGTTCAAACAAGGCGTGTTAACGATTAAGTTTAACAAACTTTCGAATAAGCATTGGTGATTAAGGTTAATTCTAGTTTCAAATAGTTGTAAACAATTAATTACAACGGTTCAATTCATCTAACAATGAGGGTTTAAATTAGTTAGAGGATAATTAGTTTATTTTGATAATATTGTTTGTAAATTCCCTATTCTATTTATAATTTCAATTTTAGTAATATACAATTATAGAATAAGGCACGAAACAATTTCTCTTTGTCTCAATTACAATTTTTAGTTTGCATTTGTTTTAATCCGATAAATAAGTCACGGCCTTGTCAAGCATGTAATTAATTTGGAGATTTTCTTTTATTTTAGAGACGAACTTAATAGAAAAATGTAGTCACTTTAGGATTGCCCTTTTAAAATAAATGAGACGAGCCTCACCAAATAAAAATTCACAAGCTGCGGGGCCCTCAATAATTGGTTAATAATTGTATAGACTTCGGGATCGACCGCTTAGTGAATTTCACGGCCTTTTCCCAAAAGTAACCATGCGTTAGTCACTTTAGGTGCGACTTTAATAAATTACTTTCTTAAATTCGGGTTTACATTTATGTGACCCAAATCCAAATCTCAACGGAGTCGAAATGTGTCGATAACCACGGGTACATTGAATGTGACGTGGTTCGAGATATGTTTTCACAACGTTGTAATTCTTTGTTAAAATAATAATAAAAGCGGTTCAAAGTTGAAATTGGCACATAGGTTCATGTGTTTTAAAATCAGATAAATAAGGCAAATATGACAGTTGAGCGACCGTGCTAGAACCACGGGACTCGGAAATGCCTAACACCTTCTCCCGGGTTAACAGAATTCCTTATCCGGATTTCTGGTTCGCGGACTGTTAAATAGAGTCAAACCTTTCCTCGATTCGGGATTCAACCGGTGACTTGGGACACCATAAATCTCCCAAGTGGCGACTCTGAATCTCTTAATAAACGAATCTCGTTTCGATTGTCCTTTAATTGGAAAAACTCCCTTTACCACACCTTTCGAGGGGTGCGGTAGCGCTAAAAGGAGGTGCGACATCTAGAACCTTCCCCCTCCCCCTCTACTCCGATGAGCTTCACTCGCCTTTTCCGGCCACCTCCTGGCCTGAATCCATGATGGTCTCACCACCTAGCAGCCTTGTATGGTTCCTACACGCTTGGTTGCTGAAGTTTCATGGCCTGACCACGAAGAAGCTTCGTCCAGACCTTTTCTTACTCAATTTCCATGGCCATCTCCGGCCTTGCTTCGGCAAGCCATGTCTGTTTGAGCCTGGCCTCAACTCCTCCTGCTTAGATCAACGACTATCCAAGCCTCTCTCACCGTTTAGGTTCCTCTAAAACCCTAGCTTTTGAGATTCTTCTGATTTCTTTAGATCTGTTCTAGATCCATGTTTTCCCTAAACTTTCAAATGATTTCTTGATATTTCTTTAAAAGCTATACTTTCCAAAACCTTTATTTTTCCGATCTAGGGTTTTTGAGCTATTTAGATGTTTCTCTGATTTTCTTTTTCTTTTGTGTGTTTCTTCTATTGTGTTCTTTGTGTATTTCTTATACTACTTATTAAGTTTCTTCTACTGTGTTCTTAATAAGTTTCTTCTACTATGCTTCTTTATATGTTTCTCCTACTGTGTTCTGATTAGTTTTTCTACTATATTTCTTATTAGCTTCTTATACTATGTTTCTTTGAGTTTTTTTATTATGTCTTTCATATTGTTCTTTTACTATGCTTCTCATGAGTTTCTACTATTGAAAGAGCATGTTGAAGGTCTCAGTTCCTTTATGAAACCTTTGAACTTGTTTCAATTAGTACCTTCTTCCTTCATTGCTTATCCTCTCATCTCTGCACTCGATTGATGGTAAAAACCCTAGAATTTGGGGGTTCATCCGAGTTTTGAGACCATTGGCTATGTGATTTGCTTGAACTTGTTTGATTTCAAATCCCCTAACTCTTTTGAACCTATTTCGAGTTTCTGAATTTGTTTCATCTATGGCTCATCTGAGTCTTGAAATCTTTGTTTCAACCTTTGTTTCTTTAAGCAATTCTGATTCCATACTAAACTCTTCTAAGGTCCTTATACTAGATCCTAGTATGTTGTTTGATATTATCTCTTCTACATTGCTGACCTATGTGACTACCATGATCCTACAGTCTATTACCTACTTATTTTGCAATGGTATGACGTTTTTCTTTGCCCCAAATTCAGCCTAGCATATTTGTGTGATTTTTATATGTGCTGAACTTCCCTCTAAAAATGGCTTTCAATTTTGATTTATTTCAGACTTCCTTTGTATAAGTTTGGTTGATTTCTTTCCTTGTTTGTTGATTTCCCTGTTACTTGATTTGAGTCAAAAACTTTCCTTAGCCTATTCATGAGCCAGTAATTTTAAACCTCTAACCCCTTGATCTATTGTATACTGATTGATCCTTACCTTATTTATTTTAACGGTGCATTTCAAAAAATTTTCCTTAATTAAAACTCCTATGTACTTACCCCTAATTGCCTACTTTGCACAAGATGTTTATTTAACCTCTTTCCTTAAATAGTTTTTAACGTTTGAGTCTGCATTTCTTAATTAAAGGAAGTCTTATACTGATTGTTTAATTGATACCCAGTTCCATAATTATTTTTCCTTACCTTATTTCTGCCTGTTTTTCACGCTATAAATATGGACTCTTTCATTGACACAGACACACCATCACTCGTAGTCTTCTGAACTTACACTCAAAAGTATTTTGTCTTGTTGCTTGTTCTGAGGCTTCTTTACAAAACCTACTGCCTGATTTTCTCTATTTGCTTCTTTGAAACTGGTATGTCCTGATTTAATCTCTTTTAGCACCATAACAATGTGTTTATTTACTGCTTTTGTATGCCTGTCTGCTTACTGCTTCTGTGTGGTTCAACACTACTGATTTCTTTTCTGTCAGTTCTATTACGAATCCCAAATCCCTGCCTCCCTATGTGTTCACGCTATGGTTTGAGGCATGGCAATATGCAAATTATTGTCCATGAATTAAACTTGATCCCCTAGGATCCTAGCCTCTAACAGTATGTGTTCTGGCAAGCTTATAGGTGTGCTAGAACTCTCCATTGCTAGGCATGCCTAAAGTTTGTTCTGGCTTAACCAATAGGCTCTTTACAATCCCCCGCTCCCCCTGAACCCCTTATGTGTGTTTATTAGTAGATGTTTCCCTCCCCTTTTCCCCTTTAGCATTATATTCTGCACTTGCACTCTCTCTTAGTCTTTAAGTTCTGTCCCCCTCTTGTGAGCCTTGCCTTGGGAACTTTTGAGTTTCCTCTAAACTTGGACACTTGAGGGATGGCCCTTCCACGTTGTACTATCCTAATATGATAATACATTTGGGTGTGAGCATTGCCCGGAGTCCCTTTGAGGCTCTTAGGGAACTTTGACACACTCAAATGGGAGACAGGCTTTAGATCTTGATCTCATGGAGTTGGTTTACCTCATATTTCAGACATGAAGTCTGAATCAGGCTATCATTTGGTTGTACTTTTTTTTCTGATGTATTTCTTTACTTTATTTTGAGTTGTAATGATTTGTAATAAACTCTTGGGGATGGTTAGTAAAAAAAGGCGGGTAACCATGTATGCATAAAGGGTAGATATCATGCCTATAGGTCCTTCTAAATTCTGCATATGTATATAGAAATTCTTTTGCAGCTCGGAGACATTGTTGTTATGTTTTCCAGTTATGAGCCATTGTTTTATACCTATAGGTTCTTCTGAATCCTGTATATCCATCATTCATATAGAAATCATGATTATAGGACTACCATATTCATATAAAAATCATGCCTACAGGATTGCCTAAGTTTGCACGTTACATTGCACCTAGATATCATGTTCATAGGTCTTAAACAAATTTCTGCATCTAGATATCATGTTCATAGGTCTTAAAAAAATTTCTGCATCTAGATATCATGTTCATAGGTTTAAATGAGTCTTTTGTATTTTTATTCCATGTCTACAATGTTCAAAATCAACTACGCATAGAAAGCATGTCTATTGGTACCCCTAATCGAATCTGAATCGCTTCATTCACGCATAAAGCTAAAAAATAGTAACACCGGCTATCACCAGTTGCAGAACTTATAACTTTCGTTAAAGCTTACTTTCCTTTAATAATCTGACTACCCTTTTACCAGTACGTACTCAGTTTATTTTTTAGACATTGTTATTTCATTGCTTTCTGAATTCAATAGATATCATGCCTATAGGATCCTTCCCCAATATTTAGGCAAACCTTAGGGTAACGTCATAAACTGAATCTGTTCTATTAACTACAACCAGCAGGCAGGCCTGATTCGGGCTTCTTATCTGAATTATGTAATAAATCAGTCTGCCTCAACCTTTAAGCTCTCTCATGTTTAGCATTTAATCAAACCCTAAACAGTATATGTAAGTCATTCTAATTACATGCTTCTTTATGTAAGGAGGTATATCTGAGCCTCTGCGTGTTATTTGTTTTCCCCCAAACTTGCAATACGTGTTTTGTATGTCGCCTTAGAATTTTTACCTTCGAAACAACAAATAAGCCTAATATCCCTCCCCTTTTAGGATTAGTAGTCCTAAATGCCTCCGGTGCTGAGAGGATTGGGACGGGTAATAGCATGCAATAAGTAAACGAGAACAACTCGCGCTTTAAATACCTAACGGGGTGGGAAGGATAGATATGGATATGCTGGCCATGTGATAACATCTCATGTATCCCCTCATTGAGGAGTGATTACCTTATGTTGTGTGGGGTGATCCATATTTTTAGTAAACCTAGGACCCCCCTTACCTTTACTCTTATTTCTTTTCTTTAAAATTTTTAACTCTTCTATTTCTAAAATCAGCCTCCTTAAATTGATCTTTCAAATTTTATTTTTTAACCTTTATATGTGAAATACCCTCTTATTTGAGCCTTATCTGACTGTATGTTACTTGCACCTACGTTCACAATAATTGTCTGGCCGGGAACCACACTAGTGGATTCTGAGGGGTGCCTAACACCTTCCCCTTGGAATAATTTCAAGCTCTTACCCAATCTCTGGTTACTCAAAGCAGAACCCTTTTGGTGTACTAATGCACCCTAAACATTAGGTGGTGAATCTTTAAATCAAACCCAAATTCCAAAAAAGGAATGAGTTATCCCTACCAAATGTCATAAACCCGATTTTGCAAGAAAAAGGGGGCGCGACAGCATGGCGACTCTGCTTGTGATATTTTAGGCTTTTACCATTTTAGACTACTATTGTGACTTTACACTTCTTTATATGCCTTTATTTGTTTAATACCTTTAAGCATTCAATTCCCCTTTACAATTGCGAAACTGACTTGTCTTTTTGTTTCTTTCCTTTATTGCTTTCCCTCATTACTGTTTTAAATTATTAAGAACTGTTGTATTTACTACTTTATTAACGTGCAAATAATTGATAAAATTCCTTTAATTGCTGCATAATCATGCTCAAACATCATATTCCACTCGTGTCAAATGAAATACCATAGCGACGCTTATAATGAGTGGTTGCGCTCTTCCGATATTACCACCCCCAAATCCAGAAAAGGCATATTTGCGGTAAAACCAGTCAATCAACGGTGTAGTCGACGGTTCTGTGCTTTCCCCCTTGAGTTGTCCGCTCAAGGGTACCAGTCTAAAACCCCATAGAAACCTTACTCTGTTTAACTATGCATGCATCATGGTCAAACCTATCCAAGTCAGTTATGTTGTCCGCATAATGACTCTTTAAGATAGCCTTGTCCAAAGTCCACTGGATTTCCCTAAAACCCAAACGGACACTACCACGTTCTGTGCATTTATTTGGAGAACCAAATGTTTTATGCCAATTATTGATATTAATAGTCGAGTCCCGTGGGGGTAAGGGCCTAACCATTTTGTCTTGCAGAATTATGAGGAACGAAGTCCCCAGATTCGGCATGGCCACCAACATCCACCCAAAAATGCTAAGCTGGTGGGAGGATTTTCACTCCAGTGATCAGACTCTTGTCCGGAAATATCTGGGAAACCTACCTTCCTTTCTGGAAATCCAACCCAACAACAAGATCATAAAAGCTGCTACTCTGTTCTGGGATTGTGATAGGTCTGTGTTCCGCTTCGGGGATATTGAAATGACACCCTTGATAGAAGAAATAGGAGGATTGGCAGGTATACCATGGGAAACTCCGGGTTTGTTAATGCCAGAAAATCGCAAGGGTAGAGGTTTCCTCAAAATGATGGGTCTAAAGAAGAATCAAGACCTGACATGCTTGAAAGAGTCGTACATTCCCTTTGATTGGTATGGTCACATAAAATCCTACCATACTTATCATGATGAGTTCGCCCTCACAGCATTAGGGCATATTCACCGAAGGGTCTTTGTCTTCATGTTCTGCTTCCTGGGAATGATAGTGTTTCCAATAAAAAAAAAAGCAAGGATCCATACCAGGATGGCTATGGTAACTAAAACTCTAATGGAGGGAATTGGTGGACAACCATTTAGGATGGTGCCCTTGATCATTGCAGAGATATACCGAGCCTTGGAGAAATGTCAACAAGGAGCCAAATACTTTGAGGATTGCAATTTCCTACTCCAGCTCTGGCTCATGGAGCATCTCCAAAGGGGTGAATATCGGCAAGAGATTCAGCGGAGGGATTGGGATAATCATATAGCCTTCCATCATCCAAGACGAATAAACTACATTCCCAACATGTTTGCCCAGCCGGAAGACGCCAAGGGGTGGTTAGAGCTATTTAAAAATCTAACTGAGGATCAAGTACTATGGATGTTCGAGTGGTTCCCTACTGAGGAATTCATCGCCCGATCCAGGGATGCACCGTTTCTGATACTGATCGGTTTGAGAGGAACCTACCCTTACATCCCTCTCTGAGTTATGACACAGGCTGATAGGAAGCAGGTTATACCAAGGGTCGACAAGATGAGTCACTTACGTGCCAAATTGCAGGATGACGATAGCCCTTACAAGTGCCAAGCTCAGCATATGTGGCACTGCAAAATCATCATAGGAAGGGATACCATCAAGCCAGACAGATACCATTCTGATTGTACTCCATACTATTCAGGCTGGCTGGAGGATAATCATAACGGTCTGGGTCAACCCGGGTTTGTTCGAGGCCATAGGATTATAGATGAAAAGGCCGAGGCATAGGTCAAATACAATCAACTGCGCAAGAGGATTCGGGAATGTGAAAGCAAGCACCGTGAGATACAAGAAGCCAACAAAAAGATGATTGAAGAGTGGAAAGACATAGCTATCAGTGCCACCAAGCGACTGGGATACTTGGAGCGGGGTTTAGTGGAGCTGGAAAGGAAATTTCTCAAAATAACCGAGGATTGCCAGAATGCTGAAGGAAACGAGGACAGACACCTAGCCAGAGCCTACCTGTTGTTGGGACATCGCGAGTTGGTGAAGTTGTTTGATGGAGCCAAAGATGCCGAGTATGGGGAAGGTCCTTCTAGGACCAAATAGATAGGAGTTTTTTTTTCTTTTTCTTTGAGAAATCTAATAAGGCCAATAGCCACTAGTGATATTTTATTCCCTGTTATTTAGTGTCGTTTTGGGATTCGTCTACTTTTTATCAATAAAATGAGGCATTTAGCATTCTAAGTTCTCCAAATCAATTTGTTGCTAGGCCTACCTCGGGCACAAAGAGGTTCCCCAAATTAGGACACGATTTACATTCTTGAACTATGTGTTTAAATATCACAATATTTTCTTATAATCCTCACTAACTTGTTACCTTTTTGTTTTATTACCCTCCCCAAAGGTTAGTTTGTGCACTCTGGCATCATCATCTTATCTCACGAGATCTAGGGGCCCTCCACCCACTCATCCTCGCAGTCCTGTCAGAAATAAGAACAAAGGGAAGATGGAAGATCTGAACAACACCAGAAAGGAGAACTCAACTGAACGGGTAGAGTTCACTCATGCCCATGGTACTCAGGTTTCCAAAGAAAATGCATCCCAATTGGATCAAATGCTGCTGAAGTTCCAAGAGGAACTTGATCAGGTTCGGAATCTGGCAAATCTATCATTTTCCCTCACCATTCCAGATGTCAACTTCCCAAATGTTCAAAATCCCACACCTCTACAAAATATCCCAAAACCACCCCGCTCTTCACCACCACTGCAATACTTGCCACACTTCCAACAATACTCCACTGCTCATCCCAGAACTCCAGAACTCCACAAATGACCACTGCCACAACCAATATAATACCCTCATCTATGTGGAGACTGTGCCGCACTCCACCCAGCGCATCTCAAGCACACCCGAGTCTGATGATAAGGACTTGCTCATCAGAAACCTGGCCGAAGAACTTAAGAAATTGACTAGCCAAATTCAGAGCGTCGAAGGAAGTAAAGGGATTGAAGGACTGAACTACGAGGATCTTTGCATACAACCCGGCGTGGAACTACCCGAGGGGTACAAGCCTCCAAAGTTCGAGATGTTTGATGGTACGGGGGTTTTGAGAGTTCATTTAAGAACATACTGCGACAAGCTGGTCAGAGTAGGGAAATAAGAAAGGATCCGCATGGAACTTTTCATGAGGAGCCTGAAAGGAGATGTTTTGTCTTGGTACATTAGCCAAGACCCAAATAAATGGTCTAACTAGGTAAGTATAGCGTCCGAATTTATGGACAAGTTCAGGTTCAACACAGAAAATGCACTAGATGTGTTCTATATCCAAAACCTAAAGAAAAAGCCCACAGAAATATTCCGCACATATGCTACCTGCTGGAGATCCGAAGCTTCTAAGGTCAGACCTGCCTTAGAGGAAGAACAAATGAATACATTTTTCATCCGAGCTCAGGACCCGCAATACTATGAAAAACTGATTTTGATTGAGAACCATAAATTTTCTGACATCATCAAGTTGGGTGAAAGGATCGAAGAAGGCATCAAAAGTGGTATGGTTATGAACTTCTAGGCCTTGCAAGCCACCAATAAGGCCTTACAATTCGGTGGTGCGTCCAAGAAAAGGGACGTAGGTGCCGTAATGGTTGCACAGAGAAACAAATCTCCTGTCAAATACCAAACCTATCCAATTCCTCCACTCACATATAAGCCTACCCCGAACTACCAAGCACTCTCACCCTCCTACCAAACTCCACCACCTACTTATAAATCACCTCTACCTCCCATATATCAACCTACTTCACCCAGATATTCCCAACCTGCACATGTCTACCAAGCCTACAATGCTCAACCATCCCACTACCAATCACCTCCTACATGCCAAAACTTCCCAAGACCGCGACCCAATTTTGACCGAAGACCCCCAAAACAATATACGGCAATTGCTGAACCAAATAGCCAGTTGTATGAAAGACTTAAAGTTATTGGTTACGTCATACCTATCCCTGTTGTAACCCTTGAGAACCCTTCTCAATGGGTCAAATAAAATAAATCTGTGCATATCATTCTGGCATGAAATGACATACCATCGACGAATGTCTCTCCCTGAAGATAAGATCCAGGCTCTAATTGACAACAAGATTATTATGGAAAAGGAGCCCGCTCTGAATGTTCGCAATAACCCTCTGCTAGACCATATGGGTGGAGGCATTCACAAGATTGAGGTAGAGGATGATAGGGATCCCGAGGGAGCGATCGGGCTGATCGCAGAAGGTGATGACCCAAAGAAGCCAATAGTTACCCCGAATCCAATTGTGGTCCAGATTCAGCCCTCGGGGATGCTGAGATAAACATGTCTGTACCACTTGAGTTTGAAGCAACTGCAAAGGCACCAGCACAATTGAGGTCGAGTTCGTGTCTCTAGCAAATGCACCTGCACCATTTAAAGTTACGATTTTACTTTCCAAAGAACATGCTCTGTTCGGAGTAAAGATGTCCATGTCGATCCTAGTGTCAATGTCAACCATAACATACTTCCATACCAAGGCTATACCATGGGACTACACAGCCGAGGCAAGGAGGAAAGGCAAAGGTAGGTTCAAGGAAACTGTCACTGCAAAGGGTATGACAAGAACTGGTAGGTTATATACCCTGGAACACTTAGCTGAGTCAAGCAAGCAAGCCTCCAATCGGTCATCCATCATTGAGACTGGTCCAGATGATATTTGGAGAAAGATACAGGCCAAAGAATACTCGGTCATCGACCAGTTGAACAAAACACCGGCGCAAATCTCCATCCTGGCTTTGCTACAGAATTCTGAGGCACACAAGAATGCTTTGTTGAGGGTATTAAGTGAAGCATACATGCCGAGCAACATCACCGGCAGAGAAATGGCCAATATGGTCGGACAGGTGCTGGAAAGTCACAAAATTACTTTTCATGAAGATGAGCTACCACCTGAAGGTTTGGGTCACAACAAAGCATTGCACATATCTGTGCAATGCGAGGACTACTTTATCACCAGGATCCTGATTGACGGAGGTTCTAGTCTCAATATTTGTCCACTGGTAACACTCAAGAAGTTGGGTAAGGGACTGCACGAGATAAAGGATAGATCCATCAACGTGAAAGCCTTTGACGGTTCCTAGAGGTACACTATCGGGGAAATTAGTTTGTGTTTGCAAATGGGGCCAACTTGGTTCGATGTTGATTTCCAAGTGATAGACGTGCCGGTATCTTACAATCTACTATTAGGACGACCATGGATCCACGCCACTGGGGCTATGGCATCAACACTGCACCAGGCAATGAAATTCAAATGGAATCATCAAGAGGTGATCATTTACGGCGACGGTAGCAATCCTATATACAGTCGCCACACAATCCCGTCAATTGAAGGAAGAAGGAAGCTGAGTGGAAAGACTTACCATCACATTAAAAGGGTAAATGTTGTTGACAAAGACAAATGGTGGGACAACAAGATCGAGAGTATACAGAATTAGTGTGGGTATGAGCCTGGAAAAGGGCTCGGCAAGAATATCCAAGGAACCGCTAAGCCCATAAAACTCAAGAAACATGACACCACTTTCGGTTTGGGATATTAGTACACCTGGGAGGAATTCAACAGTTGGTCACCACCATAGCGCGGTCCTTACTATCCACTAGAAACGCCAATACCACATTTAGGGCAGACTTTCCAAGCAGCCGACGTTATCTATGGGTCAGAAGAAGAAGAGGCACTCGCGACAGTGAAGAATTTGTTCTTAGAGGACAGTAACATGGATTGTTGTGTTGTTCTCGAGGAGGAGGGGGAGGAAGGCCCTTCCATACAGGTCGTAAACAGAGGAGCCCGCCTCACTAACTGGACCATCAGGACAACCAGAGCCCGGCGAGCCTCGGGGTAGCAAGGCTAAAACAAGCATTTTTTTTTATTTACTAAAAATTTTATTTTTCTCGCATGTATTTTAATTCCCGCAATAAGATCTCAAATGTTCAAAAAAATTATACAATTTATCAAAGCATTTTGACTATTCTTACGAATCAACACTTATTACGATTGTTTTCTCTCATTAATTTACTTATACAACATTACTATTACTTGTCTTGATTACCTAATGACTGTGACATACAATGAGACAACGCAACAAACGGACATAGATTCAGAGGAAGATGATATACTAGAAGACATTGTTAAAGAAGTCGAGAATTGTAAGAACAGACCTAAGTCCAACCTAGACGAAACTGAGATTGTTAACCTGGGAGATGCAGAAAATATCAAAGAAATACGAATCAGCGTTCATTTGTCACCGTTAGAAAAGGAAGAATACACAGAACTCTTAAGAGAATATGAGGACATATTCGTCTAGTCGTATGATGACATGACTAGTCTAAGTACGTCCATTATGGCTCACAAGATGCCAATCGATCCAACATGTCCGCCGGTAAAGCAAAAGCTCAGAAAGTTCAAGCCTGATATGAGTCTGAAAATCAAGGAAGAGGTCACTAAGCAAGTCAAAGCTAAAGTTCTCAGGGTAGTAGAGTACCCGACATGGTTAGCCAATATCGTACCTGTACCAAAGAAGGACGGGAAGGTCAGAGTTTGTGTCGACTACTAGGATCTCAACCGGGCTAGTCCAAAAGATGACCTCCCCTTACCAAACATACACATCCTGATTGATAATTGTGCCAAGCATGAGTTACAATCATTTGTAGATTGCTTCGCTGGGTATCATCAGATCTGGATGGATGAAGAAGATGCTGAGAAAACAGCTTTCATTATATCGTAGGGAATGTACTGTTACAAGATGATGCCGTTTGGGCTAAAGAATGTTGGGGCCACCTATATGAGGTCCATGACAACCATTTTTCATGACATAATACACAAGGAGATAGAGGTATATGTAAATGATGTCATTATTAAATCCAAGAAGGCCACTAATTACATGGAAGATTTGAGAAAGTTCTTCAATAGACTGAGAAGGTACAACCTGAAACTGAATCCCGCAAAATGTGCATTTGGGGTTCCTGCTGGAAAACTACTTGGGTTTATTGTATGTCACCGAGGAATAGAACTGGATCCATCAAAGGTCAAAGCCATTCAAGAATTGCCACCGCCAAAGAACAAGAAGGACGTAATGAGTTTCTTGGGGAGACTTAACTATATCAGCCAGTTCATAGCACAATCTACAGTTATCTGTGAGCCAATCTTTAAGATGTTGAAGAAGGACGTCGCTACCAAATGGACTGATAATTGCCAAAAAGCCTTCGACGGGATCAAGGAGTACATGTCAACACCACCAGTTTTGGTCTCGCCCAAGCCAGGTAGCCCTCTATTACTCTACCTCGTAGTATCGGATTGAGCGCTTGATTGTGTACTGGGGAAGCATGATGAAACGGGGAGGAAGGAGCAGGCCATCTATTACCTCAGTGATAATTTCACCCCGTACGAGGCCCGGTATTCTCTGTTAGAGCGCACCTGCTGTGGTTTGACTTGCGTAGCTCAGAAGTTGAGTCACTACTTCTGTGCCTATACTACATATCTTATATCAAGGACGGATCCTTTAAAGTACATCTTTCAGAATCCCATGCCCATTGGCAAGCTAGCCAAGTGGCAAATCCTGTTGAGTGAGTTCATCATTGTCTAAGTGACTCATAAAGCAATAAAGGGACATGCATTAGCAGACCATCTTGTAGAAAATCCCATGGACGGAGAATACGAACCCCTAAAAATGTATTTTCCTGACGAAGAGGTATCATTCATAGGAGAAGATATTGCAGAATCCTATGACGGGTGGAGAATGTTTTTCGATGGAGCAGCAAATTTCAAAGGAGTTGGCATAGGAGTGGTCCTAGTATCAGAAACCGGTCAACATTATCCGATGTCCGCCAAACTCAGGTTCCCCTGTACTAACAACATGGCCGAATATGAAGCCTTTATCCTAGGACTCAAGATGGCCATTGACATGAACATTCAAGAGTTGCTAGTAATTGGGGATTCAGACTTGCTTATACATCAGGTCCGAGAAGAATGGGCAACCAAGAACTCCAAGATACTCCCATATATACATCATGTACAGGAGTTGAGAAAGAGGTTCACAAAGATAGAATTCCAACATGTTCCCAGAGTCCAAAATGAGTTTACCGACACCTTGGCTACCCTATCATCCATGATACAGCATCCAGACAAGAACTTCATTGATCCCATTCCGGTAAAGATCTATGATCAGCTAGCTTATTGCACCCATGTTGAAGAGGAAGCAGATGGAAAGCCTTGGTTTCATGATATCAGGGAATATGTGACAAAAGGAGAATACCCAGAACTTGCAAATACTACTCAGAATCACACACTAGGAAGGTTGTCTAACAACTTCTTTCACAGCGGAGGAGTCCTGTATAGGAGGACTACGGACCTGAGATTACTAAGGTGTGTCGACGCAAAGGAAGCATCTAAACTGCTAGAAGAAATCCATGCTGGGACCTGCGGTTAACATATGAACAGTTTTGTCTTAGCCAAGAAGATACTCCAGGTGGGTTACTTTTGGATGACTATGGAGACAGATTGCATCTAGTATGTCCCAAAATGTCACCGCTATCAGATACACACAGACATGATAAAGGTACCTCCAAGCGAGCTTAATGCAACAAGCTCACCATGGCCATTCGCCGCTTGGGGAATGGATGTCATTGGACCAATCGAGCCGGTCGCTTCCAATGGGCACAAGTTCATCCTAGTAGCAATTGACTATTTCACCAAATGGGTCAAATCAGCATCTTATAGAGGAGTGACTAAGAAAGTCGTGGCAGACTTCGTCCGCGACCATATCGTTTGTCAGTTCAGGATTCCAGAGTCAATCATTACTGATAATGGCTACAACCTCAAAAGTGACTTAATGAAAGCTATGTGTGAAACCTTCAAGATTAGACACAAGAATTCTACAGCTTACAGGCCTTAGATGAATAGAGCCATAGAAGCCACCAACAAGAACATCAAGAAAATATTGAGGAAAATCATAGAGAAGCATAAGAAATGGCATGAAAAGCTATCATTTGCTCTATTGGGGTATCGCACCACTGTCTGCACATCAACCGGGCAAACCCCCTATATACTGTTTTATGGTACAGAGGCGATCATTCCCGCTGAGGTGGTAATTCCTTCCTTTAGGATCATACAGGAAGCTGAGCTCGACGATGCAGAATGGGTAAAGATTTGTTACGAGCAGCTAGCTCTTATAGATGGAAAGAGAATGAATGCAGTTTGCCACGATCAGCTTTATCAGAACAGAATATCCAAAGCCTTCAACAAGAGAGTCAAGCCGAGACAATTCACACTAGGGCAGCTAGTGTTAAAGAAAATTTCCCTCATCAAGATAAAGCCAAAGGGAAATTCTCCCCCAACTGGCAAGATCCATACATGGTTCACCGAGTTCTGACTGGAGGAGCCCATATACTTGCAGAAATGGACGGGGAAGTTTGGACAAAATCGATCAATTCAGATGCGGTCAAGCACTACTATGTGTAATCTTATGCTTTCCTATATGATGTAATTTAAACTACGTCTTACCTGATTCCCATTTAAGAGGGGATACGTAGGCAGCCTTATGGGATCGGTCATAATTCAATAAAATTTTCAATTTCCCCTGCAATTGGAAACTGGAGCAGAATTTTGAGGAGGACCCTCAAAATGCTGAAGCAGGGGAGGTTGCAATGTCCTGAACCACATCACAGTCATCGGTTCATCTAAAATCTATTTTTAAATATATACTTATGTCATATTTTTACCAAACTCATGCATGTTTATTACCGAAATCACTTTGTTCAGCAACGTTACCCCAATGATACATACCGTATAACCAGATCAAAGTCGAACAGGTCGAAAGAGGCCAGGAGGGATACGAACTAACCTCCCCTCTACAAAACTCACAATTTTTCTTTGGATGCAGACATTTGGATTGCGAAGGAATCTGACATGCTATTCATTCGCGATATAAATGTTGTTCAGGAATACAACTCTTAGAATTGTTCGTGTTACCAGCATTTGCTATCCACGCACGATAGCAATATTCCCCATATCGCAATGTCCCCAGCAGTCACAATGTCGCAACCTGCTATCAGCTAAGAAAACTCTATTACCATTTGCTATTTTATTTTTATTTTTTCATTGCATAAGGCTACCATTCTACCTTCCGAGACTAAACACTATCTCCATCTGCATTTTCTGCATTGCATAAGGCTACCATTCTGCCTTACGAGACTAAACACTATCTCCATCTGCATTTTCTGCATGGCATAAGGCTACCATTCTGCCTTCCGAGACTAAACACTGTCTCTATCTGCATTTTTTGCATTGCATAAGGCTATCATTCTGCCTTTCGAGACTAAACACTGTCTCCATCTGCATATTACATGGCTGAAAGATCGCCACTTTATTTTTACATATTTGCATGGCTGAAAGATCGCCACCTTATTTACATTTTGCATGGCTGAAAGATCACAACCTTATTTACATTTTGCATGGTTGAACGATCGCCACCTTATTTACATTTTGCATGGCTGAAAGATCGCCACCTTATTTACATTTCATGGGCTGAAATATCACCACCTTATTTACATTTCATGGGATGAAATATTGCCAAATACTACATTTGCATGGCTGAAAGATCACCACCTTATTTACATTTCTGTATGGCTAAAAGAGCGCCACTTCATTTATATTTGCTTGGCTGAAATATCACCAAATACTATATTTCATGGGCTGAAATATCGCCAAATACTGCATTTCATTGGCTGAAAGATCGCCAAATCATCTGAGGGCATCATTGTTCGGAGGCACCATTTACATAGCCCGAGAACACCATGTCATGGCTTGAAGATCCCTTTAATCTCTTGCATATCATTATTCAAAGGCATCATGGTTTGGAGGCATCATTCTCACAGCCCGAGAGCATCATTTCATGGCCTACGAATCCTTTATCATACACTTCATGGCCTAGGACGTCATGGTTTGAGGCGTCATCCTAACCGTCTAAAGACAACATTCATGGTCCGACGAGAACTTGCATCACATTTAAATTTACTTACAATATATGCTTGTATTATTTATTTGCAAGTAAACCGGCGAGCGATGGCTATCTTAGCAGGAGCAATCCCGCTCTAGTTCCCGCAACCCTATTAGACCTTAACCATTTATCCCAACCTGAGTATTAAAGGTCTCTATCAGCATACTCCATCGATGGATCCTGAACTACATATGGCCTGATTCCTGTAAGACCAAGGATATATAGGCAACTCAGGAGCCAGAGCCAGAGCACGGCCAGACCTCTTCAAACCATTTTGTTCGGTCAAAATTGTCCATCATATCTTTACCCGATAACTCTTTCATCCTTCACGGGTCAAGAGGGGCAGCTATTGATGCCCAATTTTCCCTGTATTTTATAAATATTCAAAATACCTTCAAAATAGTCTTTACGTATATCCCAAGGTTACATTATTTTTCCTTAATTTTTTCAAAGATTTTTAAATCAATTTACTGTCCTATTTTATCAAGAAAACCCCAATAATTGTTCCAAAATTATCATTTTTGGTGATTCATTTATTGGATTCTCATGTTTATACTAAAATATAGCTAAGATTTTTTACAGATTTTTTACAAATTTATTTAGTAGTTTTAAGGATAAAATTGCATAATTGCAATATTACCCATTTTTAGGTTTAAATTCATCTCATGTTTATAAAATGGGATCCTATATTTTTAAATTGATAAATATATATTATAAATCATTTCAGTGTTTTCAAATAGTTTTCAGAAATTATTTACTATTTTTCTATAAATTAAATGGGAAAAGGGGGCTATTTAACTTATAGTCAGATTTGGCTTTCTAATTTAGCCTAAATTAAACCATCCCATATCCCCTAATTAAAGCAGCCAAAAGACCCAAGCCCAATCCCTAAATCTACCCGACCCAACCGAATTAAATCTTGGTCGTTGATCAATTTTGATCAACGGTTCAGATTCGTTCTTACCAAATTAAACCAAACGACCCCCCAACCCCTCTCATTCCTCACTCAACTGACTCTCTCTCTATCTCTATCTATGGTTCTCTCTAGAACCTCCCCCCTCCCCCTCTGCTCCGATGAGCTTCACTCTCCTTCTTCGGCCACCTCCTGGCCTGAATCCATGATGGTCTCACCACCTAGCAGCCTTCTATGGTTCCTACACGCTTGGTTGTTGAAGTTTCATGGCCTGACCACGAAGAAGCTTCGTCCATACCTTGTCTTACTCAACTTCCATGGCCATCTCCAGCCTTGCTTCGGCAAGCCATATCTGTTCGAGCCTGGCCTCGACTCCTCCTGCTTAGATCAACAACTATCCAAGCCTCTCTCACCATTTGGGTTCCTCTGAAACCCTAGCTTTTGAGATTCTTCTGATTTCTTTATATCTGTTCTAGATCCATGTTTTTCCTAAACTTTTGAACGATTTCTTGATATTTCTTTCAAAGCTATGCTTTCCAAAACCTTTATTTTTCTGATCTAGGGTTTTTGAGCTAATTAGATGTTTCTTTGATTTTCTTTTTCTTTTGTGTGTTTCTTCTACTATGTTTCTTCTACTATGTTCTTTGTGTGTTTCTTCTACTACGTTTCTTATTAATTTTCTTCTACTGTGTTCTTAATAAGTTTCTTCTACTATGTTTCTCCTACTGTGTTCTGATTAGGTTTCTTCTACTATGTTTCTTATTAGCTTCTTCTACTATGTTTCTTTGAGTTCTTTTACTATGTCTCGCATATTTTTCTTTTACTATGATTCTCATGAGTTTCTTCTACTAAAAGATCATGTTTAATGTCTCACTTCCTTTATGAAACCTTTGACCTTGTTTCAATTAGTACCTTTTTCCTTGATTGATTGTCCTCTCATCTCTACACTCGATTGATGGTAAAAACCCTAGAATTTGGGGGTTCATCCGAGTTTTGAGACCATTGGCTATGTGATTTGCTTGAACTTGTTTGATTTCAAAGCCCCTAACTCTTTTGAACCTATTTCGAGTTTCCGAATTTGTTTCATCTATGGCTCAACTGAGCCTTGAAATCTTTGTTTCAACCTTTGTTTCTTTAAGCAATTCTAATTCCCTACTAAACTCTTCTAACGTCCTTATACTGGACACTTTGTATGTTGTTTGATACTATCTCTGTTACATTACTGACCTATGTGACTACCATGATCCTACAGTCTATTACCTACTGATTTTGCAATGGCATGACAATTTTCTTTGCCCTAAAATATTTGTGTTCTATTTATATATGTTGAACTTCCCTTTAAAAATGGCTTTCAATTTTGATTAATTTCAGACTTCCTTTGTATAAGTTTGATTGATTTCTTTCCTTGTTTACTGATTTCCCTATTACTTGATTTGAGTTAAAAACTTTCCTTAACCTATTCATGAGCCAGTAATTTTAAACCTCTAACCCCTTGATTTACTGTATACTGATTGATCCTTACCTTAATTGTTTTAATCGTGTATTTCAAAATTCTTCCCTTAACTAAAACTCCTATGTACTTACCCCTAATTGCCTACTTTGCACAAGATGTTTATTTAATTTCTTTCCTTAAATAGTTTTTACCGTTTGAGTCTGAATTCCTTAATTAAAGGAAGTCTTATACTGATTGTTTAATTGATACCCAGTTCCATAATTATTTTTCCTTACCTTATTTTTGCCTTTTTCACACTATAAATATCGACTCTTTCATTGACACAAACACACCATCGCTCATAGTCTTCTAAACTTACACTTACACTCAAAAGTATTCTCTCTTGTTGCTTGTGTTGTGGACATTTTACAAGACCTACTGCCTGCCTTTCTCTATTTGCTTCTTTGAAACTGGTATGTCCTGATTTAAGCTCTTTTAGCACTACAACAATGTGTTTATTTACTGCTTTTGTGTCCCTATCTTCTTACTGCTTCTGTGTGGTTCAACACTACTGATTTCTTTTCTGCCTGTTCAATTATGAATCCCAAACCACTGCCCCCCTGTGTGTTCACGCTATGGTTTTAGGCATGGCAATATGAAAATTATTGTCCATGAATTAAACTTGATCCCCTGAATCCTAGCCTATAACAGTATGTGTTCTGGCAAGCTTATAGGTGTGCTAGCACTCTCCATTGATGGGCATGCCTAAAGTCTGTCCTGTCTTAAACAATAGGCTCTTCACAATCCCTCTGCTCCCCCTGAACCCCTTATGTGTGTTTATTAGTAGTTGTCTCCCTCCCCTTTCACCTTTAGCATTCAATTCTGCACTTGCACTCTCTCTTAGTCTTTAAGTTCTGGCCCCCTCTTGTGAGCCTTGCCTTGGGACCCTTTGAGTTCCCTCTGAACTTGGACACTTGAGGGTTGGCCCTTCCACTGCACTTGTCCTAATCTGATAATACATTTGGGTGTGAGCATTGCCCGGAGTCCCTTTGTGGCTCTTGGGGAACTTTGACACGCTCAAATCGGAGAAAGGCTTTGGATCATGATCTCATGGAGTTAGTTTACCTCATATTTCAAACATGAAGTCTGAATGAGGCTCTCCTTTGGTTGTACTATTATTTTTTGATGTATTTTTTTTACTTTATTCCGGGTTGTAATGATCTATAATAAACTCTTGGGGATGGTTTGTAAAAAAGGGCGGGTAACCATGTATGCATAAATGGTAGATACCATGCCTATAGGTCCTTCTGAATTCTGCATATGCATATCGAAATTATGCCTATAGGTCCTTCTAAATCCTGTATACCCATCATTCATATAGAAATCATGATCATAGGACTACCATATTCATATAGAAATCATGCCTACAGGATTGTCTAAGTTTGCACGTTACATTGCACCTAGATATCATGTTCATAGGTCTTAAACAAATTTCTGCATCTAGATATCATGTTCATAAGTTTAAACGAGTCTTCTATATTTTTACACCATGTCTACAAGGTTCAAAATCAACTACGTGTAGAAAGCATGCCTATAGGAACCCCTAATCGAATCTGAATCGCTTCATTCATGCATAGAGCTTAAAAACAGTAACAACGGCTATCACCGGTTGCAGAACTTATAACTTTCGTTAAAGCTTGATTTCCTTTAATAATCTGACTACCCCTTTTACCAGTACGTACTCAATTTATTTTTTTTAGACATTGTTATTTCATTGCTTTCTGAATTCAGTAGATACCATGCCTATAGGATCCTTGTCCAACATTTAGGCAAGCCTTAGGGTCAAGTCATAAACTGAATCTGTTTTATTAACTACAACCAGCAGGCAGGCCTGACTCGGGCTTCTTATCCGAATTATGTAATAAATCAGTCTGCCTCAACCTTTAAGCTCTCTCATGTTTAGCATTTAATCAAACCCTAAACAGTATATGTAAGTCATTCTAATTACATGCTTCTTTATGTAAGGAGGTATATCTGAGCCTCTGCGTGTTATTTGTTTTCCCCCAAACTTGCAATACGTGTTTTGTATGTCGCCTTAGAATTTTTACCTTCGAAACAACAAATAATCCTAATATCCCTCCCCTTTTAGGATTAGTAGTCCTAAATGCCTCCAGTACTGAGAGGATTGGGATGGCTAATAGCATGCAATAAGTAAACGAGACCAACTCGCGCTTTGAATACCTAACGGGGTGGGAAGGATAGATATGGATATGATGACCACGCGACAACATCTCATGTAGCCCCTCATTGAGGAGTGATTACCTTATGTTGTGTGGGGTGATCCATATTTTTAGTAAACCTAGGGCCCCCCCCCCCCCTTACTTTTACTCTTATTTCTTTTCTTTAACATTTTTAACTCTTCTATTTCTAAAATCAGCTTCCTTAAATTGCTCTTTCAAATTTTATTTTTTAACCTTTATATGTGAAATCCCCTCTTATTTGAGCCTCATCTGTCTATATGTTACTTGCACCTAAGTTCACAATAATTTTCTAGCTGGGAACCATACTAGTGGATTCTAAGGGGTGCCAAACACCTTCCCCTTGGAATAATTTTAAGCCCTTACCCAATCTCTGGTTACTCAAAGCAGAACCCTCTTGGTGTCCTAATGCACCCTAATCATTAGGTGGCGACTCTTCAAATCAAACCCAAATTCCAAAAAGGGAATGAGTTGTCCCTTCCAAATGTCATAAACTCGATTTCGCGAGAAAAAGGGGTGCGACAACGTACCTTGTCACGATCCAAAATCCACTAAGGGTCGTGGTGGCGCCGGACACCGCTGTCAGGCCAGCCTATTAGATTTACCGATTTAAAAATCCTTTTTTTAAAAACATCAAATTCCAGAAATTTCCTTCCATTTTCGCAAATAAAAGGGTTTTGCTTCAATTCAAATTAACAATAACAATTAAATCAAACTTTTCGAAAACCATCCCAGAACCCGGTGTCACAAGTGCATGAGCGACTACTGATAATGAAATAAAATACAACCTCTGTCCGGAAT
>MU711316.1:125498-136146 GCA_026770625.1 Nicotiana glauca | reverse complement strand
ACAATAATTTCAACCATTTAAGGAATAATCAAAAGTTTGCCCCTCGGGCTCAATATTAAATCTCAGTACAGAATCAGCCCCACGGGCTCACACCCAACTCACCAACACACACAACATCAGCCCCTCGGGCTCACTCCCAACTCATCAAACATAAATAACGGCCTCTCGGGCCCACTCCCAACTCACCTGGGTATAACGCGTGTCCCATCTCAACATAGCAGTATGTTGTGCAATTCGAGGTTTTCAAACCCTCAGGGCATCATTTCAAATCATTACTCACCTCAAACCGGTCGCGGTATTAGTACGCTATGCTTTTTCCTCTTGAATTAATCTCTTCGCGCGTTGAATCTGCTCAAAACCATAAGGAATACGTTACAATGAGCTAATGGGACATAACCCAATCGAATGAACTCGAAAAATACACAAAAACACGAAATTAGCAAAACCCGAGCCCAGGGCCCATGTCACGAAAAATTCTAAAATTTACATTTCCGGAATCCTCGTCTCGCCACGAGTCCGTACATACCAAGAACTCCCAATTCGGCCTCCAAATCATCAAATCTTATTTTCAAATTTCTAGGCCTAATTTCGTAAGATTTGGCTATGTTTTCATGAATTTCAAGGATGATTCTTCAATAAAATCATGTATATAACTCATAAAACTTACCTCCAATTAATCTTGGCTGAAAATCCTTTCAATCCCATTCAAAAGCTCTCAAAAATGGTTGAAAATGGTGAAGAAATGACCAAACTCGCGGATATACTGCCATTTTTCGGAATCACTGTTCACGCGAGGTACTGTTCACCCGCGTCGGGCACTGTTCACAGTACTGTTCACGTATATTGTACACAGCACTGTTCACGTATACTGTACACGGCACTGTTCACGTATACTGTACACGGGTACTGTTCACAGCACTGTTCATTGCAGCAGCTTTTTCTCTAAATTGCAGCACATCCATTTTTTTACTAAAATGGCTCTAACTCCATCATATGAACTCGGAATTAGACGATTCTTTTTCCTATGGCTCTGTAATTTTGATACGGATCTAGTGGTTAAAAAAATGAATTTGGAGCTCATTTGCTCAGTTCAATACCAATTTCGCTCGTTAAACAATTAACTCAAATATAGCGTCAAAAACCCAATCGTGACTTGATGAAATTAAACCAAAATTTCCAGATCAGTCTTATAATTCATGATTTAAATTCTCGAAGTCTCGAAATCAAATTTGGATCTCTAGAACTAAAAATAGACCTTTGGATCATTACATTTATGCTCAAAACGGCAAAAATCTTCCAAAAATGACCCGTTGGGCATCCGAAACACACCCGAGACCCCCGAGACCTCAACCAAATATACAGACATGATCTATTACCTCATTCCAACTTGCTCGAATCATAAAATCACTATCGTTAACATCAAAATCGTCCGTTTTCAGCAAATTCAAGCTTAAGTTTAACTATAACTTTCAAAATTCTTATTCGATCAAAAACCCAACCAAACGATGTCCGAATGATCTGAAAACTTGCGGACATATCCAAAATTACCTAACGAAGCTTTTGCAACTGTCAAAATTCCATTCCGACTCCCGGATAAAAATCTCGCCTATCAACCGGAATTTGCCAAAATTAAACCTTCGCCAATTCAAGCCTATTTCTACACCGGACCTCCAAATTAAATTCTGATTTCACTCCTAAGTCACATTTCATCATCCGAAGCTAACCGAATCATCGGAATTTGATTCCGAACCCTTTAACTCATAAGTCAACGTCCGGTTGACTTTTCCAAACTAATCCTTCATTAAAGAGACTAATTGTCTCATTTCCTACCAAACTCGATCCGAATTCACTCAAATTCACCAAATACACATATTGAAACATAATTAAGCATATAACGGGGAAAACGGGGCAGTAACTTACGTGACGACGAGTCGGGTCGTCACAACTTAGATCTTTGGGGACCCTATAATACCAAAACATACAATTATTTTAGATATTTTCTTACCATTGTTGATGACTTCTCCAGAGTAACATGGACTCACTTATTATCCTCCAAAAATAATGCCTTCACAATCATTAGAGCTTTCATAAAGTGGTTCAAACTCACTTCAATCATCTGTTAAACATTCAGAGTAGATAATGCTTTTGAACTAGGTGGAAGTTCTGAAGCGAAAGCATTCTTCTCTGAAAATGACATTCTCCACTAAACTACCATTCCTTACATACCACAACAAAATGGAGTAGTTGAAAGAAAATACAAACATATTTTGAAAACATCTTGCGCTTACTATTTCAATCACATCTTCATGTTAAATACTAGGGTGAATATGTACTGACTGCATCTTATCTATTAAACAAGATGCCTTCTTCTGTCCCAGACAACATCTCCCCCCTTCCAAAAACTTCATGGCACTCCTTCATATCATATGATCACCTCAGTTCATTTGGATGTTTAATATTTGCCACTAGACCCAAACCTTGGAGGGATAATTTCCAATCTAGAGCTATCAAATGTGTCTTCTTAGGATATCCTTGTGGTAAAAAGGGATATAAGCTACTCAATCTCACTAATCATTCCATCTTCTTTTCTAGAGATGTTGTGTTTCATGAACGCATCTTCCCTTACTCTCTTCCCTCATCTCCTCTACAACCTTTTCCTTATGTTCCTTTTGAGGATAGTATACCCTCCCCATCCTCCCTTTCCTCTCTTCCTCAAGTTCTGCATTCCTTTTTTGTTCTCCTTCCCCTAATCCTTCTCCCGATCCTCCTGATTCTCCCCCTTCTCCTATTCTGCTCCTATGGATTCTCCTCCTCCTCCTTCTCCTGATCCTGCTCCCATGGGATTTTCCCCTCTCAGAAAATCCACCAGGACACGTCACCCTCCTACTTACCTCAAGGATTATGTTTGTTCTTCAGTTATTACCAAACATGCTTATGAAATTCCTAAGGTTTCCTCCACTGAGTTGCACATGCAAGAACCTCTTTATTAATAATAGGATGTTTCTCATCCTCCTTGGCAAGAGGCTATGCTACATGAATTTATTGCTTTAGATGCAAACCATACGTGGGATATGGTTCCTCTTCCTCCTCACAAGAAGAATATTCCTTGTAAGTGGACTTATAAGATCAAACAAAAGTCTGATGGTTCCATTGAAAGATATAAAGATAGGTTGGTTATTAGGGGTGATACTCAAAGGGAGGGCATTGATTACAATAAGACTTTATCTCTTGTTTTCAAATTCACCATCATCAAGTGCCTACTTTTTCTTGCTGGTATGAGTAACTAGACTGTTTATCAACTTGACATGAATAATGCTTTTCTTCATGGTGACCTCCATGAAGAGGTTACATGAAGCCTCCACCTGTTCTTCAGATTTCTGCTCCCTTGGCTTCTGGTTCATCTCCTTTGGTTTGCAAGCTTCTCAAGTCTCTCTATGTCCTCAAACAGGCTTCCAGGCAGTGGTTTTCTAAGCTGTCTGAAGCTTTATCTTCAAGGGGCTACATTTCTAGCAAGAATGACTATTAACTTTTCACCAAATCATCTTCATCTTCTCTTACTGTCATTGCTATTTATGTTGATGATATTTTACTTGCTGGGGATGATGTGAGTGAGCTTGACAATTTGAAGTCTTTCCTAGACACCCAATTCAAGATCAAGGACCTAAGGGTTGTCCATTATTTTTTGCGTCTTGAAGTTCTGAAGACTCCTCATGGGTATTTGGTTAGTCAGCACAAGTTTGCATCTAATCTTTTGGGTGAATTCAACTGCCACCATTTCACTCCTATGGTCATATCTCTCGAGTCTTCTATCAAGCTCACCCCTGATATGGGACAACCCCTTACTGATCCCAGCCTCTACAGACATTTGATTGGCAAATTAAATTTTTTGCAACACACTCGACCTGATATTGCTTTTTCTGTACAACATTTGAGTCAATTCCTTCGACTCCTCAGGCTCCTCATATGCTAGTTGCCCTTTATGTTCTTAGATACTTGTTAAATGATCCTGGACAGGGTGTCCTCCTCTCTAGAACTTCTGATTTTTCCCTTGTGGCTTATGCTGATTCTGATTGGGCTGCTTGTACTCAGTTTCGCAAATCTATAGCTGGTTTCTTCATCACATTTGGTGGCTGCCCCATTTCATAGAAATGCAAAAAGCATCCCACTATCTCTCTTTCCTCTGTTGAAGCTGAGTATATATTTTTGAGGAAAGTTGTGGATGAGATATCTTGGTTGGTTCGCATATTTAGTGACCTGGGTCTGGTATTCTCTTCTTCTATTCTGGTATTTTGTGACAGCCAGGTTGCTCTGCAAATTGCCAAGAACCCTATTTTCGATGAAAGGACCAAGCACAATGATATTGACTGCCATTTTATTCGTGATTGTTTGCAATCTAGTTCGATATCACTCCACCATACTTCTACTGCTGATCAACCTGCTGATATTTTTACCAAGTCTCTTGCAGGCTCTGTTCATTATCATGTACTTGGCAAGCTTGGAGTGGCTTCCCCTTCCAGCTTGGGGGGGGGGGGGCTGAAGGACTCCTCAAATACAAGGCCCAATAGTTAATTTCTGATTAGTTTTTAGCTTTATTATTTTGGGCCCAATTTGTATAGAACCCGGGCCCAATTAATTTTGTAATAAGTCATGTTTGATTATGTACATCAGCTGATTTTTCTAGAAGGATACATAAGAATTCATTTCCTTTCCCTTAGAATCCATTCTCTACAAGAATTTTCAGTAGCAAATCTACAATGAGACAAAATGTTGAATTGAGAGAGAGAGAGAGTAAAATGTATAGGTAGTGGTCACAAATTCTGATACTCAACGAACCAATTCACGCTTAGATTGTTCAACCAAATTGATTCTACATATGATGAAAATAATTACACCATATCTTAAGATCAATAACATTGTAAATATAGCATTAAATGAAACTACCAAATAAATGAAAACTGAATATCATAGCTTGATGCTCAAAAAAGTATCTTATTTTCTTATATATATGTGCAACTTATCCATAATTCGGAATTCTTCAAGATGTAATACCTTAAGGTTGATGAGGAGCACTGCCAAGTGCCAACTCCAAAGCTATATATATATATATAACGGTCACAAATTCAGTCCGGAGGATTATTTGATTTTTTGACTGAATATTTTGGATAGCAATTATTTACTTCTTTGGCCTTCCATGATATTCAATCAATACCTAAATTTATACATGCATGCGTTAATATGCACATCCTTATTAAACACCTTATCATATTCCGTATGGGTTAGTAAACCCCTCGAGACTTTAATTAGTACATTATTACAATAGTAATCACTCGCAATTAACATTTAAAATTTCTGAACGATGCATTTTCTAATTTTTTATAATTTGAAATCAACTAGTACTAATTTACCCATATAAATCCTGCCCTTATTGTATTGAACTATTTAGCTGAATTACATATGACTCCTTCCTTATTGCATTTGAACTATAATCTCTTTATTTGTTGTATCTGAAATTTTTTTTATGTGAATTGTTTGAACTTGTACAACTCATGATGGGGTGACTCATATGACTGATCCCTATTGTATATGGTCAAATTTGGCCCTCAACGTCTCTACGCCGATGGGTATGCCAGCGAGTATACGTCAACTAAAGTAAGGGTACGACTTGGACGTGGGGACAAAGGCGACATCGTTTAAAACTCAGCGTCTTCACTAAGAAGATGCTACCTACTTTTGTACCTTTATGATTATTTCAAGGAAGGTCTCCTACTATATAAAGGAGACCTTCACATTGTAACAGGGGCATCTGGAATGACCCGACCCATCGTCACGGGAGTTACCGCCCTGTTTTCCCCATTTTATGCATCTATATGTTGCACTATATGTTTTTGGAGAACTTGAAGTAATTCGGATAGAGTTCAGTTAGAAATGAGACAATTAGTCTCTTTATGAGAAGGTTAGTTTGGAAAAGTCAACCGGAATGTTGACTTATGAGTTAGAAGGCTCGAAATGGATTTTCGATGATTCGACTAGTTTCGGGGGATGAATCGTGACTTAGGAGCGCAATCGGAATTTAATTTAGAGGTCCGGTGTAGAATTAGGCTTGAATTGACTAAGGTTGGATTTTGGAGAATTTCGGTTGGTAGGTGAGATTTTGATTCGAGGGTCGGAATGGAATTTCGAGAGTTGTAGTAGCTCCGTTAGGTGATTTTGGATATGTGTGCAAAGTTTTAGGTCATTCGAAGGTGTTTAGGTCGGGTTTTAGATCAAATGCAAGTTTCGGAAGTTTTAGTTTAACTTAGGTTTGAATCCATGGTAATTCGATGATTTTGATGTTTATGATAGTGTTTTATGTTACGAGCAAGTTTGAATGAAGTAATAGAATATATCTGTGCATTTGGTTGAGGTCCCAAGGGCCTCGGGGTGATTTCGGATGGCTAATGGGGAATTTTGAACATGAAAAGTGCTGCAGAAATTGCGGAGGAAATTTACTTTATGCGATCACGTAGGTATGTCTGTGATCGCATAGAAGGTTCTGAAGGGGGTGAAGATTTTCTCTATGCAATCGCGTAAAGGGGGTCTGCGATCGCGTAGGCTTGAGGAGATGGTTCAGTGTGGTCGCGTAGGTGTGTATGCGATCGCGTAGTAGGAGGATGTAGTGCTATGCGATTGCAATGTGTCTTCTGCAATCGCATAAGAGGAATTTGAGGGCCAGGATATTTGGCCTATGTGATCGCAGGGGTAGTGATGCGATCGCATAGGGGTCGCTACAGTAGTCGGGCATGATGTTTAAAACCCTTTTGTCCGCGACCCACATTATTTTTCCACCATTTTTTCTCTGCCAAGAGAGCTTTTTGATCGATTTGAAGAGGATTTTCAACGAGTGTTGATTGGAGGTAAGTCTCTTGACTATAAAACACCATTTTATGGAAGAATCAACACTCAAATTAATGAAAGTGGGTAGAAATTGTGAAGAACTAGGGCTTGGTGTTTGAAAACGAATTTTTAAGATTTGAAAGGCCATTTGAAATCCATTTTTGGTAAACTTTATATGCACAGACTCGTGGCTAGATGAGGAATCCGTTGGTGTGATTTTCGAAATTTTTCGAGAAGTGGGCCCGGGGCTCGGGTTTTACCAACTTCGTGAATTTTAGTACTTTTCGAGTAATTTTGATTGGTTATGTTTCTTCAGCCCATATTTATGTATTTGTTGTGATTTTGACTAGATTCGACTCGCGAGAAGGTCGATACAAAAGGAAAAGGCATTGCGGACCAGTCTACGGCCGGTTGGATGTGAGTAGTTCGTATAGATGATGGCTTGAGGGTTTGAAACCCCGGTTTATCACATTGTGACGCTATCTAGTGCGTGACTCGCATCCCATGGAAGGTGCGGGATTGTTTATGACTGGGGATTATGACTCGGTCCCTGCTGAACAAGAATGTTTCTATATTGGCGACTGATACGCACCCTGTGTTGAATATATCTGGGCTTATTTCCATGTTTAGGGCCTTGTGCCGATCTGTAGCATCCTCAGAGGATGAATATCATTGTGATAGCATGCTTTGTAAAATCATTGATCTCAGTCCTGTGTTTAATCACAGTTATGAAATGCTAAGTCACTTTTGCTGAAGTTAAATATCTAAAGTATATTCTTCTTAATAAATTGGAAACTAGGAAATTAATTGAATCTGTTACGTGACTCATATGCGTACTGTGGACTGAGTATGGATCGGGCTGCACGCCGTAGCGAATGTTATGATTATATTGCACTTGGACTAAAGGAGCCCCTCCGAAGTCTATACAGACCCCCAGTGAGCTCCGTCGACGTTAAATGGATCGGGCTACGTGCCGTAGCGGTCATGTGCATTGCATTGCATTCATGCATTGTTATTTACTTGTTCTAGCTGTCATTTCCTGTTGATGTTGGTTCGTAGTAAGGTATCGAACTGTTAGTTTTAGCTTTACTTTGTGGCATTTCGTGGATTTCTTATCTTAAGACATTTTATATGTTTATTACTCTCTGAGTCAGTAGTACTCACCCCTACTCCCTGCACCTTATGTGCAGATTCAGGTGCACCGGAGGCTTAACCGCGCACTCTTTGTTTCCAGAGCTTATCACAGTTGTTGAGGTAGCTGCTTGACGTTCGCAGGACCTGACTACTCTTCCTATTTCAGTTTTTTATAAATACATTCCCATACTTGTGTATTTTCGTTTAGATATTATTATCCAGTTTGTTTTAGAGGCTCTAGACTCATGACCCCATATCTTTGGTAGTTACAGTTTATGTCAGTATTTCGAATTGTTTTTATTTGAGTATTTAATTAATTTGTTTTGGGCTTCATGATCGGGTTGAAAGAGTAAATGGTCAGACATGCCTAGCATTAGTGTTGGGCGCCATCACGACCGGGTTTGGGGTCGTGACAAGTTGGTATCAGAGCCAGGTTACTAGGCCTCATGAGTCATGAGCCGATTTAGTAGAGTCTCGTGGAACGATATGGGGACGCCTGTATTTCTCCATGAGAGGCTGCAGAACCTTTAGAAAAACTTCACTTTCTTGGAACTCTGATCGTGCGTACTTGATTCAGTTTGAGATATAACTCTTGAAATTCCTATCATACATCTGTATGCGCACGTGAGCGCTCAGTAGTATATGTGCCTTGATGAATTGTGAATTCCCCGATCGAGGAGCGATATGTAGTCTCTGTAAGTTTCACGTTGGGCCAGTTTAGAGGACTTGAGGCCGGATCATTGCTTATGGCTTGAGCACCGAGGTGCTAATTGTGTGAAGAAGTGATTTGAATTTATATGTTCAATGTTGTCCCTAATTGTGGGAATGGCGGCTGGATATCCATGTGATGAGTATGTTAGTACTGTGAGATATATCTACGTGATCTTGGTAGTGACGAGGGAGTCTGCAGGATAATAGATGAACTGTTAGGTGTTCGATTCCTATTGTGATCGGTTGTGTAGCCTCAAGTTATAGATGCGTGAAGAATATTTTTGAATCTCCTAGCTGGAAAGTTAAGTGCAATACTTGTGGCAGTATGAGTTTAGACCCAGGAATACTAAATTCGATATATTATGTGTATGTCGGTGGAAGGTATTTTCTATGTGTCATGATTCGAATAGGTGCAACGCATGTCCATGTATCAATTTTGATAATATAATACAGGTAGTATTGAGATTAATGTTGTTGATATACATTGTGATGTTTTGTCAAGTTATAGATGTGTTGTTAGGATGGTTTTGGTGAGNGTCGCTTAGAGAGTAGGCTTAACTGTTATGTGAGTGAATGCAAGAAAATGCAGAAGAGTTAAAATTCCAGATGATTTGTGTTTCCACAACCTTATGAAAGAGTGAGTTTAATCTCACATGGTATTACGACAGCAATGGAACATATGCATTATGAATATAGTGTGTTGTGATATATGGATTTGAGCCAAGTTGGAGAGCTTGCTATTGGTTAGCGGATTGTGTGGTTCTGTACTATGTTAGTTCTGATTTGACGCATGCTGCTGAATCAGTTCTGGTTGTGGAAATTTTGTGGTGAATGACACGAGTGAAGGAAATTTTTGACAAAGATGTCATGAGCTCGGATGAGCAGGAGATAAGTTTCCATGTTTACGATAAGTTGGCATTATTTCAGCGTCACTTAACATCGGTGTTTTGTAAAAAGAGGTTTGCATCCTGGCTAATGATTCTTGATTGCTTTTCAGCATTAGTGCGATCGGTGGTTTGGAGGTACGCCCCAAATATTGTTGTGGTAGGTTGTGGGAGAGTGTCCCACTAGAAGATTATATAAGTGTGGCATGCAGTCACTTGATTGATTAAAGATGTAAACCAAGTATGAAGGTTGTGATAGTGTCGTTAAATTAAGGAATTCATGCCTGGAGGGCACTTGGCCTATTGGGTTGTGAACTAGGGAGGATTACTCCGATTAGGATGGTTGTTCTTGTGTGTTATGAGAAAAAGGGAGTTACTATGGACCCTTGAAAGGTTGTCAAACTAGTTCATGGTGATCAGAATCAGCCTGAAGTTGGTGGATGTACTTAATGTGAATAATAGATCTAAATCAGGCTAGATGTATGCATTTTTGTAACGCGGTCCTCATGGAGGAGTAGTTAAGATGAGGCTTCATTATCTGATATCTCGCGTAGTGATGCATTGCGCCGTGTGAGTTGTGAGACAACTCGAGAAATTGCTAACATGTTAAGAATCCGTGTAGGAATGATGTCATATGAGCAACTCGACTGTTGAAATTCCGATTGTATATCGCACCTCAGTTGTGTTAGAGTTTTGTAGTTATAATTCTATATAATCCTCAGAGGTGTTATTATGCACTTAGCATGCTTATGACCGATATTCGGTATTTTGTTGTAATAAGCAAATTTGGCTCGATATGCATTATGTGAGATCTATGCGTGGATCGGGTGGCACGCCGCTATGGGTATGTTATCAGGATCGGGTTGCACGCCGCAACAGTGTGATATCGAGTATAGTTATCTATATGCCATCTTTGTATGCCTTGCTTCCTGTTTTCCAAGGAAAGTCTGTATTAGTGCGTAGGATTTGATAATTTCTTCCAGAGCTCATTTTCCTTAGTACCGCATTCGAATTGGTAGCCTATTGGCACATTGGGGCATCATATG
>MU711316.1:77461-124938 GCA_026770625.1 Nicotiana glauca | reverse complement strand
TAAGACCATTGTTTGGTTCAGAATAAGGTGATAGTTCTTGCCAAGAGTATAGAACTAATGAATTGTTGTTTCGACAGTGGCTAAGAATGTATACAAATCTCATCCGTCGTGTCAGTATTGTAAGAATTTGCACAAAGCATGTGTATGTCATGCAGAGCATGGGATGTGTAGTGATTCCTTCTAAGCGATTAGATAAGAGAGCTTCAGATGATTAGGAAAGATGGTATTGCTAAGTGGAAGTGATTTGACGCGAGTATGTGTTTCAGAAAAAGGTAATGTGATTAACCTGATTATATTTCAGTAGTATTGCAGCATGTCCTTGTTGGGTCCACTAGTGGTATTCGGGTTTGCTTGGTAGCACAGGTAAATATTGAGTATCTGTCATGGAATGATTAGGTATCAAATGGGTGCATGTATTCGCACGGTAGAAACTTGGATCAGGTATGATGATTTGTGTGTTATATGGAGTTCTGATGTACAGGCTATGTTGTGGTGGTGGATCTTTATTCACCGGTATGTTATATTTTGGATGTGATGTTGGAATTCGGACTGGTTGTCTTAGTGTTGGGTGATTTGAACTATTGCATTAGGGGTTATGCCAGAAATGCCACAGGTTAAGTGGTGAAGTGCGTTAGAATATGTTTTAGCAGAATGATTTATATTTCAAAGAACCAGTGGACAGCTGGGAAGGAGTACTTTCTTAATTGGGCATTTGTAATAGATGTCAGTGCAGAGGTTGCTATCATTGATCCCGTTCCGGTATTGAGGGACTTTTCGGATGCATTTCTTGTGGCCGGACATATCGCGGGGAGAGATTGTGGATTTCGGTATTTATTGATTGTTGGGAACCGTATCGTACGACTTTGGAAGGAGTTATAGTAGTAGAAGAAACAGTTTCAGGCTTCTTGATACTGAGCTCGTTGGCAGGCCGATATGGCTACGCTTTTAGCTTGAGTTAGCTTGGTTGACCCTGAGTTGTATTGTTGAGGAATAAGTTGAGTCTATCGTTATTGATCTTGTTAGCGATCTGAGGAAAGCTATGAGTTGTTTTTCGATGTTGTTAGAAATTGTGATTTGTTAGTTATGGGCACATGTGGTGCGGTTCTATTGAGAATTCATAGAGAAAGTTGAGCGGGAAGAGTAATTGAGTGTTGCTCGGTGTATGGAGCATTGGTTATGGTCTATTGGGTTGTGTGTTCTCTGTTTCACCGTGGGTGTAATGAATTGCGTTGGTTTCAGACATCAAATGTGTGTGGTTGTTGATTTTGAGCATAGCAGCTTGAGGTGCTTCATGTGTAACTGTGTTGAAATACGATCACGCATTGTAGCGAGGCTACGGGAGTTATGACCTCTTGGAGTAGATTCAGGCATTCTATTTCTATGATGTGAGACGGGGTCTCATCCTTGTATTGTAATAGTATTGATGAGCTTGAGGTACAACTCTTTCGTTTGAGTCATTTGTCATGATTTGAGTGTCTTCATATCGTTCCTTACTAGTGCGCGTATTATGCAAGATGTGGTTTAGGCTTGTATTGAGGTATCATATCACCAGAGTGTTGTTGGATTTGAGGTGATCGTTGGGTTCATTAATGAACAAGGACAGATTTGATCTCAGCTTGTTAGGAAGATAACATCGAGGTTTGACCCGAAAATCTGTTGTGATATCAGTCAAGGGAAGTAGTTTCAGGAATGGTTGATCTGAGAGATGATTATGATTCATAGCGTGTTTCATTCATGATTGGCAGTATATGAAAGTATTGGAATAAGGCTTTAGCTAATAAGAGGTTCCCTGCTGGTAATTGGTTGTTGTGGACAACTGCTGTTGATAGAAGTTATGGTTAAAAGTGTTTGGTTTAGGCGGTATATCATATGTTTTCACCTGAGGGTGCAAGTGTGGGTTATTACAGCTGAGTACAGATGTGAATTTCTGCTCTTGTGTATGATTTTCGGAAAGTGCGACGTGGTTCTATGGTTCGGTTTATGGGTTAAATGGACTGTGAAAGTTTGATTGTATTGTGTTATCGGGTCTATGCGAGATAGGGTGAAGAGGGATCACCCCAGGTATATGATTGGTAAGATCATTCAGCTATTGGTTGGCTTCTAGAACAACTCTCGATACGCTCGAGGACGAGCGTTTGTTTAAGTTGGGGAGGATGTAACGACCCGACCCGTCGTCACGGGAGTTACCGTCCTGTTTTCCCCGTTTTATGCTTCTATATGTTTCACTATATGTGTTTGGAGAACTTGAAGTAATTCGGATAGAGTTCGGTTAGAAATGCGACAATTAGTCTCTTTATGAGAAGGTTAGTTTGGAAAAGTCAACTGAATGTTGACTTATGAGTTAGAAGGCTCGGAATGGATTTCCGATGATTCGACTAGTTTCGGGGGATGATTTGTGACTTAGGAGCGTAATAGGAATTTAATTTGGAGGTCCGGTGTAGAATTAGGCTTGAATTGACTAAGGTTGGATTTTGGCGAATTCCGGTTGGTAGGTGAGATTTTGATCCGAGGGTCGGAATAGAATTCCGAGAGTTGCAGTAGCTCCGTTAGGTTATTTTGGATATGCGTGCAAAGTTTCAGGTCATTTGGAGGTGTTTAGGTCGGGTTTTAGATCAAATGCAAGTTTTGGAAGTTTTAGTTTAACTTAGGCTTGAATCCGTGGTAATTCGATAATTTTGATATTTATGATAGTGTTTTTATGTTACGAGCGAGTTTGAATGAAGTAATAGAACATATCTGTGCGTTTGGTTGAGGTCCCAAGGGCCTCGGGGTGATTTCCGATGGCTAACGGGGAATTTTGAACATGAAAAGTGCAGCAGAAATTGCAGAGCAATTTTACTCTATGCGATCGCGTAGGTATGTTTGCGATAGCATAGAAGGTTCTGAAGGGGGTGAAGATTTGCACTATGCGATCACGTAAATGGGGTCTGCGATCGTATAGGCTTGAGGAGATGGTTCAGTGCGGTCGCGTGGGTGTGTATGCGATCGCGTAGTAGGAGGATGCAGTGCTATGCGATCGCAAGGTGTCTTCTGCAATCGCATAAGAGGAACTTGAGGGCCGGGATTTTTGGCCTATGCGATCGCAGGGGTAGTGATACGATCGCATAGGGGTCGCTACAGTAGTCGGACAGAATGTTTAAAACCTTTTTGTCCGCGATCCACATTATTTTTCCACCATTTTTACTCTGCCAAGAGAGCTTTTTGATCGATTTGAAGAAGATTTTCAACGGGTATCAACTGGAGGTAAGTCTCTTGACTAGAAAACACCATTTTATGGAAGAATCAACACTCAAATTCATGAAAGTGGGTAGAAATTGTGAAGAACTAGGGCTTGGTGTTTGAAAATGAATTTTTAGGATTTGAAAGGCCATTTGAGATCCGTTTTTGATAAACTTTATATGCACGGACTCGTGGCGAGACGTGGAATCCGTTGGTGTGATTTTCAGAATTTTTCGAGAAGTGGGCCTAGGGCTCGGGTTTTACCAACTTTGTTAATTTTAGTACTTTTCGAGTATTTTTGATTGGGCTATGTTTCTTCAACCCATATTTATGTATTCGCTGTGATTTTGACTAGATTCGACTCGCGAGGAGGTCGATACAAAATGAAAAGGCATTGCGGACCAGTCTACGGCCGGTTGGAGGTGAGTAGTTTGTATAGATGATGGCCTGAGGGTTTGAAACCCCGGTTTATCACATTGTGATGCTATTTAGGGCGTGACTCGCATCCCATGGCAGGTGCGGGATTGTTTATGACTGGGGATTGTGACTTGGTCCCTCCCGAACAAGAATTTTTCTATATTGGCGACTGATATGCACCCTGTGTTGAATATATCTGGGCTTATTGCCCTGTTTGGGGCCTTGTGCAGATCTGTAGCATCCTCAGAGGATGAATATCATTGTGATAGCATGCTTTGTATAATCATTGATCTCAGTCCTGTGTTTAATCACTGTTATGAAATGCTAAGTCATTTTTCCTGAAGTTAAATATATAAAGTATATTCTTCTTAATAAATTGGAAACTGGGAAATTAATTGAATATGTTACGTGACTCATATGCATACTGTGGACTAAGTAGGATCGGGTTGGACGTCGCTGCGAATGTTATCATTATATTGTGCTTGGGCTGAAGGAGCCCCTCCGGAGTCTGTACATACCCCTAGTGAGTGCCGTCGACGTTAAATGGATCGGGCTACTCGCCGTAACGGTCATGTGCATTGCATTGCATTCATGCATTGTTATTTACTTGTTATAGCTGTCATTTCCTGTTGTTGTTGGTTCGTAGTAAGGTATCAGACTGTTAGTTTTAGCTTTACTTTGTGGCATTTCGTGGATTTCTTATCTTCAGACATTTTATATGCTTATTACTCACTGAGTCGGTAGTACTCACCCCTACTCCCTGCACCTTGTGTGCAGATTCAGGTGCACCGGGGGCTTAGCTGAGCAGTCTTTGTTTCCAAAGCTTATCAGAGTTGTTGAGGTAGCTGCTTGACGTTTGCAGGACCTGACTACTCTTCCTATTTCAGTTTTATTTATAAATACATTCCCAGACTTGTGTATTTTCATTCAGATATTGTTATCTAGTTTGTTTTAGAGGCTCTAGACTCATGACCCCAGGTCTTTGGGAGTTACAGTTTATGTCAGTATTTAGAATTATTTTTATTTGAGTATTTAATTAATTGGTTTTGGGCTTCATGCTCGGGTTGAGAGAGTAAATGGTCGGGCTTACCTAGCATTAGTGTTGGGCGCCATTACGACCGAGTTTGGGGTCGTGACAGCATCACTATTATTCTCGAATAATACAACTCTTTGATTCTCTCTTACTCTCTCTCTATCGCTATCTCTAACGCATACCTTCTCCCGAGTTCATATTTTCGTTTTACACTATCAAATCTACAATAAAAACTTCATTTTTCATCTCTAGGTCCTATTATATTTGATTACGATTTACCCTCATTTACTTTTGATAGTTTTAAAGCTTACAAAGTATATTGATAACTTTTGAGCCAAAACATTTGGCGCCGTCTGTGGGGATTTCGAGAATCAAAATCATAGTATCCACCTGGAGAACAACCAACTACCATTCTCTACACCACACAAAAACAAAAGATGGCCGAAAATAACACAAGAATGAAAGCAATAGTGGGTGTCACAGCCAATCTCTTTGGTCCTCTCAACAAGGCCGGTGATGAGGGAATATTGAATGCAACCCCTAGCATCACACTAGGTTTGACGATCTTGCATGAAAAAGGAGCTTCCACATCTGCGGTTAAGGAAGCACCCTCGGTGGTCAAGAAGCTACTAGAAGAATGACTAACAAGTACTCTAAGTGGCTTGGTTGAGAAGTCACCGCAAAGTAACGTCATGTGTATACCAACGGTAGGCATCACTGCTGCCATGGGTGAATCTGAGGTTGTACGAGCAAATAACAAGCCCATCTAGGAACAGACCAATGATGGCACGCTAACAGCCATCCTGAAGAAGATGGAAGAAATGGAGAATGAAAACAAGGCGCTTCGTGACCAAATGAAAGAACATCAGGAAAGGGTAGACAAGATCCCCGGTGCTCCCAAGTTGCTACCAAAACACGACGTGGGAAGGTTCGTTGAACAACCATATACAGAAGAAGCTGCCCCTCATTCTATCCCAAAAACCTTCAAGATGCCACCCTACTTGAGGGTATATAATGGAACCACAGATCCTGAGGATCATTTGATCCACTATGTCACTATTGTGAAGGGCAACGACCTATCAAAAGAATAGGTACCATCGGTGCTGCTAAAGACGTTTGATGAGACGTTGACAAGAGGGGCCCTAACGTGGTACTCTCAGCTACCAGCTAAGGCGATATCAACATTCGAGGAAATGGCGGATAGGTTCGTCACTGCCCATGCAGGTGCAAAGAAAGCGGAAGCAAGGGTCAATGACATCTTCGCCGTCAGGCAAACCGCAGGGGAGGGACTCAGGGACTTCCTAGCCAGGTTTAACAGGGTACGGATGAGTCTGCCAAACGTATCGGAAGGTATGGCAGTCGCCACTTTCCAAAACGGGCTAAACAGGGATGGTTCGAGGGCAACTAAGAATCTACTAAGCCTCTTTATGAAATATCCCCCTACCATATGGGAGGAAATCCACAACGCCTATTGTGCTGAGGTACGAGCGGACGAGGACGATCTTAAAGGGCCGACCCAATGGCTAACAACGATACACTCAGAAACAAAGAGGGATCGACATAATGAGGGACGGCGAGAACAACTCCCACGCTTCAACAAAGATCGACACCAGCCCTACATCAAATACTCCCATCCACCACCAAGGCATACGAACGCGCTATAGCGACATGTCGCCCTACTCCGAAACGAAAGAGGTACACCTCCTTTATTATCCGCCCATAAATTTTGTGTTTCTCCTTCAGAAATAGTGTACACAGTAGAGAAGCTGGGCACCAAAGTGCAGTGGCCGCAGAAGATGAAATCAGACTCTACCACAAGGAAATCAAACATCCTATGTGAGTTCCATCAGGAATGGGGACACAAAATTGAAGACTGCATAGGCCTATGACAAGAGGTAGTCAGGATGCTGAACCAGGGATACCTGAGGGAATTACTCAGTGACAAAGGAAAAACAACATTTGCACGCGGACGGGAAAAACCCCACGGGCCGCCGAAGCCACCCTCCCCGGCACACATGATAAACATGATCGTCGGAGGCGGCGGTGACTTAGCAATCAATCACGTCAAGTTCACCACCACGCACAAACTAAAGCGGACCATCGCCGATACGGATGTTAAAAGAATCATGGTTGACGACGGAAGTGGCGCCTGTATTATCCATCCGAGGGTTATCGTACAAATGGGACTCGAGGATAAGATAATACTGTGTTGCATAACACTAACTGGTTTTAACAATGCAGTGGAACGGACATCTGGAGAAATATCACTGTCCTTTTTAGCAGGAAGAGTCATGCAAGAAAAAACTTTCCACGTGATGAACCAGGAAACGACGTACAACGCCATCATAGGACGCCCATGGATATATTCCATGCGAGCGGTCCCTTCAAGCTTCTACCAAGTGATCAAATTTCCTACCCCATAGGGAGTATTCAGCATTCGAGGGGAGACACGCACCACACAGGAATGCTACAAAATAGCTCAAGATTGCGCCCACACCAAACAGCTAAAGAGGGCGAGTGTAGAGGCATAGTAATCAGCTATGTCGGGGAATAAGGTCAACCCAACAACGGACGGCATTAGAGACCTCGACATCGTGGAGGCCTATAAAGCAACGGTTTAAGATCTCGACCCTGTCTAATTGGACGACACCGACCTCACGAAGAAAGCCTACATCGGGCATGGCCTCGCCAACCCAAGTAAGTATCGTGAATTCCTAACTAACCATGCATATTTATTTTCTTTTTCCCATTTAGATATGTATGGAATCCCGCGAGACATCTTCACCCACAAGCTAAATGTCGATCCATTACATCAACCCATGCGACATATGAGAAGGAAATTCAATGCCGCTATCAATAAAGCGGTTAGTGAGGAAGTAGACAAGTTACTGGCTAACGGTTCCTTCAAAGAATCGAAGTACCCCTAGTGGGTCGGAAATGTCATCATGGTCAAAAAGAAAAATGGGAAGTGGAGAATGTGTGTGGATTTCACCGATCTGAACAAGGCATGCCCAAAGGATTCATTCCCGCTACCCCACATCGACCAATTGATCGACGCCACCACAGGACATGAACTGTTGAGTTGCTTAGATGCCTACTCCGTCTACAATCAAATCATGATGGCCCATGAGGACCAAGAGAAAACGACTTTCATCACCCACCAATGGACATATTGCTACAAGGTAATGCCCTTCGGGCTAAAAAATGCAGGGGCTACGTACCAAAGACTGGTCACCAAAATGTTCAAAGAGCAGCTCGGTAAGACCATGGAAGTCTATATCGACGATATGCTGGTGAAGTCGACAAGGAAAGAAGAACACATGGACCATCTGAAAGAAGCCTTCGAGATATTGAGAAGGTACGGGATGAAGCTGAACCCTGAGAAATGCGCCTTCGGAATGGCTTCAGGAAAATTCTTAGGATTTCTCCTATCACAATGAGACATCGAGGTCAACCCAGATCTGATCAAGGCGATATATTCAATACTTGAGATTTTGAACAGCAAAAAACAAGTACAAAAGTTGACGGGGCAAATAACCGCCCTATCCAGGTTCATCTTACGATCCTCCGACAGGTGGCATAAATATTTCAATGTGTTGAGAAAGGACAATGGGTTACAGTGGAACGAGGAATGCATTGAAGCCTTGAGAAAATTGAAAGCATAGCTATCTTCGCCACCACTGCTGGCCAAAGCGAGTCCAAGCGAGCCCCTGCTGGTGTATCTGGCCGTATCCGAGGACACCGAAACACGGTATCCACACCTTGAAAAGTTAGCTATGGAATTGGTCGTAGCTTCACGGAAGCTCCGACCCTATTTTCAGTGGCACCCCATAAAAGTAGTAACGACCTTCCCCTTGCGAAGCATCCAACATAAGCCTGAATTATCAGGAACGCTCGCTAGATGGGCCATAGAGCTCAGCGAGCACGATATCTCATATCACCCAAGAAACGCCATCAAGTTGCAAGTACTTGTCAACTTTGTAGCCAATTTCAGAGTAGAGATACTGCCAGAGGCAGAACTAGAGGCACGTCGTGCCCCCTCCAACACCGACCTATGGACTCTTTACACTGACGGCGCCGCTAATATCTCGGGATCGTGACTGGGACTCGTTCTCGAGGTCCCCACGGGCTAAATAATTCGCCAGTCCATACGATGCCCCGAAATGACTAACAACGAGGCCGAGTATGAGGCTGTTATTCCAAGTATAAAACTAGCCATCAAATATGGGGCTCGAGGACTCGTTCTCCATTGTCACTCCAAACTCGTACAGAACCAGGTCACTAGGACTTACCAAATCAAGGAGCAGAGATTACATAAATACTAGTCAGAAATCCACAAATTAATTACTGAGTTCGACGAGTGCCGCTTTGAACGAATTCCGAGGGCACGGAACGTTAAAGCTGACGGTTTAGCAAAATTAGCCGCAACCACTAAAAACTTCCACAAAGAAAGTGTGGTCACCCTCCTCCATTCAGCCTTTGATCATACTGAGGTACTCTCTTTAAATTTGACTTGGGACTGGCACAACCAATTTGTATCCTATATGCAGGATAGGACACTCCCACTCGACAAAAAAGAAGCAAAGAAGCTCTGAGTACAGGGCGCCCGGTGTTGCCTGATAAACCACGACCTCTACAAAAGGACATTTGGTGGACCCCTGGCCAAGTGCCTAGGGCCGCACCAAATGAGGCAAGTATTCGAAGAGGTACACGAGGGTCACTGCGGCGCCCATACAGGTAACCGCGCCCTCGTGCGCTGCATAATACGGGCCGACTATTATTGGCCCACTATGAAGAAAAAGGCAGCGGAATACGTTCGCCGATGAAAACAATGCCAAAAGTATGCCCCCATGATACACCAACCAGGAGAACCCCTCCACACAATCACTTCCCCATGGCCTTTCATCAAATGGGGAATGGACATAGTCGGTCCTCTACCAGCGGGGCGAGGAAAGGTATGATTTCTATTAGTTTTAACTGACTATTTCTCCAAGTGGGTGGAAGCAGGTGCGTACACCCAAATACGTGAATAGGAAGTCATCGCCTTTATATGAAAGAATATCATCTACCGTTTCGGCATCCTCAAGGAAATCAGTTGCGACAATGGACGACAGTTCATCGGCTAGAAGACAACAAAGTTCTTCGACAAACGGCATATTAAGTGAATACTCTCCACGCCATATCACCCCGCCTCCAACGGCCAAGCAGAGTCTTCCAACAAAACAATACTGAACATACTGAAAAAGAAACTCGAGGAAGCCAAAGGGCTATGGCCCGAGCTACTACCAGAAGTATTGTGGATACACCGGACCAAACCCAAATCCTTCACAGGATAAACATCGTACTCACTGCTCTATGGAACCGACATGGTCATACCAGTCTAAGTCGGCGAACCAAGCTTGAGGTATTCACATACCAGCGGATCAGAGAACGACATAAATAGACTTCAAGACCTCGATGAGGCTGAGGAAAGAAGAGAAATAGCCCACATAAGAATGGTGGCTCAGAAACAACAAGTCGAAAGATACTACAACAAGAGATCCAAAATAAGACCACTCAAAGTGGGAGACTACGTCCTCAAAGCCAAAACATTGGCATCAAAAGACCCAAGCGAAGGAAAACTGGGCACCAACTGGGACGGACCCTACAAAATCACAGCAGCAGCAAGTAAAGGAGCATTCCAATTAGAAATAATGGAAGGAAAAATGCTCCAAAACAATTGGAACGTTGCCCACCTCAAGTATTTCCATTTCTGAAAGGCGTCTCCAGAGTCGCGCTCTTTTTGCCTTACCCGAGTTTTGTCCCAATTGGGTTTTCTCGGGAAGGTTTTTAACAAGGCCGCAGAGGGGACACCTAGATATATTTGTGAAACAAGTTTATCATACCAGCCACTCCATACGCTCTTCTGACTGACATGAAAAAGGGACTGGACTAGCATGATCTCCAATGTGTAAATGGCTAAGGCCATCACTATTGTGCAAACGGCTAAGGCCATCTCCAATGTGTAAACGGCTAAAGCCATCTCTAGTGTGCAAATGGCTGAGGCCATCTCTAGTGTGTAAACGGCTAAGGCCATCTCCAGTGTGCAAACGGCTAAGGCCATCTCCAAGATGTAAACGGATAAGGCCATCTCCAGTGTGCAAATGGCTAAGGCCGTCTCCAATGTGTAAACGGCTAAGGCCATATCCAGTGTGCAAACGGCTAAGGCCATCTCCAGTGTGCAAACGGCTAAGGCCATCTCCAATGTACTAACGGCTAAGGACATCTCCAATATGCAAAAGGCTAAGGCCATTATCATCAATAAGTCGACCCAGCTCGACTACGACAAGCAAGTAATTCGACGACAGTTGAAGTTACATATATGGCTAAGGCCATCGACATTATTATGGCCAAGGCCATCACCGCCAATCGTTGACCCAGCTCGACTACGACAAACAAGTAATTCGACGATAGTTGAAGTTATGTATATGGCTAAGGCCATCAACATTATTATGGCCAAGGCCATCACCGCCAATCGTCGACCCAACTCGACTACGACAAGAAAGTAATTCGACGACAGTCGAAGTTGCGTATACGGCTAAGGCTGTCGACATTATTATGTCCAAGGCCATCACCGCCAATCGTCGACCCAGCTTGACTACGACAAGCAAGTAATTCGACGATAGTCGAAGTTACGTATACGGCTAAGGCCATCGATATTATTTTGGCCAAGGTCATCACCGTCAACCATTGACCCAGCTCGACTACGACAAGCATGTAATGTAACGACAATCGAAGTTACGTATATGGCCAAGGCCATCGACATTATTTTGGCCAAGGCCACCATCATCGATCGTCGAACCAGTTCGACTACGACAAGTAAGTTATTCGAAGACGGTCATAATTACATATATGGCTAAGTCCATCGACTTCATTTTGGCTAAGGCCACCAACATTAAAACGTTGACGTAACTCGACCACGGAGGACAGCACTTCGACGATGGTCGAAGCTATACCCCACAGGCTAAGGCCGTCGCCAACAGTCGCCAACCTTGTTTGACTACGAAGAAAGGCACTTAAACAACAATTGAAGTGATGTCATTATTAGCTAAATCCACCACTATTTAGCATCGAAGCCGCATCCTATCGTCGGATAACACAGACAACGTTCGAAAAACACACTAAAAATCCTACAAGTAAGCGAGCACCCGCTCTACGGAGACGAGGTACCGAAAATAAAAGATACAAAAGGAAAGGAATGGCAGCAAAAGTATGACTTTCATTATCATCCAAAAAATGCATGTACACCCGACCTTACAAAAGGTCCCCATTACATTCCAAAATACAACAAAACAAAAAATATATACAAGACCTAAGGGGCTTCGCCGCTTCGCCTGTCACCCCCTACGTGACCACCATTCTACTCATTGTCCCCCGCCTGACTGCCATCTTGTCCATCGCTGCCCTTGGGTTGGTAAGTTATAGAGATCTAATAGCCGAATTCTAGACGGTTGACGTCTTCGGAGTTATATCCCGCCTGGTCTGGGGAGTCAGAACTATATCCACAGGTTTCGCGTGCTACGCGCCGTTGCTCCTGAACCTCCGCCTCAGTGGCTCGACCCGCAGCCAAGTACTACTCGAGTATGACTAATCTAGCCTTGACGTATACCCACATCTCATGTGCCTCACCATGCGCATCCTCATCAGACATTGGCGGAGCAGTCCGCTTAAGGACTTCAATCTCAGCCGCCCTGGCATTGAGTTCGGCGTCAAGGCAGCGAACTTGGTCTACAAATCTAGCTTTCGCCGCTACCCCATGGCTAACCTCCAACTCCTCTTCCTTTAACTAAAGAAGAGTCTCCAGCTCAATGTTCCGAGCTAGAGCAGTCATCAACTGCTCATCGACCATATCTAGCTCGACCACCCTCCGTTTCAGTTGAGCCTCCAACTGTTTAAGGCCCTTACAGAACACCCGAAACTCTGGTTGCTGTTTAAATAGATCCACCAACGCCTGATGCTTGGCACGACACCGTTGGTACTTTTTCGCCATCTTGTTGAAAGTGGCTCCCTTCTTTTGCGCACGCCGCTTCCTCTCCACCTCCAAAATAAGAGTCTAAAAGGAAAGGAAAAATAGGAAAGGCAAACCAGTATGCATCAAAGTTAGCCTCACAAAGAAAACTGAAAGCTACCTGCAAGGCCGTGCCAGCGACCTTCTGGGATAGACCCCCGTCACTAACACCTTTCAGCATTTCACGCTCAGCAGCCGCACATAATAGGGTCATATCCGTTACGGCCTGCTCGCTATTTTGTAACAGATTATACCTTCTCGAGATCATAATTCGGCGGTTGGACCTACCCTCCGTTATCCCCACATTGGCTGGATCCCTCGTTAACCCATCCGCATCTCCATGGGCGGTCTCAGGGTCCGTCCTCTTGGCATCATCGACCACTTCTCTAATAGCAGCCGACAAACCGCTCTCCGAAACATGGGCTAGGCTGGCATCGGCGACAGCTCTCCTTTGGGGAGCCGACCCCCCCCCGAACGGATATCATCGGCCATAAAAACTGGCCTCGACACTTGACGGGGCTCACTTACCCTCTCGTCTTCAGTCACTAACCCCTTGGCCGTTATCAACCGCCGTCTCTTTCTCTCTGGTGGCTCCTCACCTTCAGAAGTCTCCTCTACAGGCCGCGGGGATGGCACTGAAGGAGTCGCTTCACTTACGGATGCCTCCACCACCGCAACCTCCTCCTGATAAACCACGAGAGCGCCATCACTGAACGAACCACAAGGTATGTCTTCACCATCAGAATCGGTCTCCTCCCTAGATGAGGTAACAATGACCTCCTTCTTCTTGGGGGTGCTCCGACCTTCCAACTCGAGTAAGTCAGGTAACAAAACCTAAGGGAGCTTCCAAACCATAGCCGAAGAATTACCTGATGGGCCGTACTGTTGATGAAATGCGGCCCAGGTACGGCACTCCTCCGCATAAGGTATCAACCTTTCCACCCATGATTTAATATTGTCAATAAAGTGGGGTGGAGAAGACCTCGTACAAAAAAGAAGAGAAAGAAATCATAGTGGCCGAATTTTCAAGGTCACAAAACATCATGAATTCCACAAATAAAGGTACTTATGTTCTGAGTTCCACCTTTCCGGGAACCGTTCAGGGTTAGACACCAGGTGTTCCGTTCTGATGTAGAAGTACTTGTTCCAGAAGCCACGGTTAGTCTTGTCATCAGATTTAACTACCAAGCCCTTCGTACCACGGCTCTTTAATTACAGCATAGTACCCCTCAGGTAACCAGGGCTAAACAACTGTAAAAGATGATGAACTGAGACTCCGCACTCAGCCTTAGTTGCATACGTGGTCAGAATCCTGCACACCTTCAAGGTGTAATGAGTAAGCTGAGCCGGACACACGTTGAAAAAGTGGCAGAGCTCCTCCGCTAGAGGGTAAATCGGGAGACTATAACTGATCGAAAATGGGCACTCATAAAATGTGTAGTATCCACGCCTATGCACATTGGCATAATCCATCCCAGCCGGAGCTATTTCCACATGGCCCGGAACATTGTGTGTCGCTCGAAGATTGTCTAAATGAGATTGCAATAATTCACTATGCTCCCAGGGAAGATCTTGGCTTTTCGTTTGAAAATCTTTTCGAATGTGCATTTCTGTTGGAAGCACGTTGTCTACCGTAAGGGGAACGAGGGTCTTTTTTACTTCTTCCTCCTCGCCGCCAGAGGAGGGTGGAACCCTAAAGGGGGCAGTGTCCTTGGTCTTTTTACTACCTTGACGATGTTTTGCCATGTTGTTCTATTCACGAAATAAAGCACTAACAGTGAGAAGTATGACTTTAAAGAAGTGAAGGAGTCTCACACGAAATAACGGTTACAAGAAACAAAGGCAAAGAAGCAAACCGAAAATTATTTTCCAATGGTTCGAAAGATGAATCAGATTGAACCTTTCCCCTATTTATAGGGTTAGGTTGCGTAGAAATCGCAAAGGCATGATTCAAAACGGGTGCGGGAAACCAAAATGTCACATCATCCTCTGAACCGCCTCGAGAATAAGTGTAATAATGACGCATGCGGGCGATGACGTCATTCCGAAAAAGGAAGCCGCGGAAGGTCTATCGTAGATGCGGAAAAATGTTTAAGTGAAATGTTGCAGACGCGACCTTGTCCTCGCAGAAGTGGGACCGCAGATGCGTTCCAGAGCTGCAAAAGTGGATTAGCTGGGCAGAAACATATAAATTCATGCCTTCGCGAATCTGAGGTATTTTCACCTCTTTTCAAACGGGAAAAAGCAATGGGGAGAATTTTCAAGAGATATTATCAGAGGAATTCAGTGGGGTAAGTTCTTTGGTCCCTAAAATCGTTATTGGTGGATTTTTATCATTATAAGCATGAAAATTTAAGGAAAATCAGTGGTAATTTGGGGGCTAGGGCTTGACTAATTAGAGACCTTTGAGTGATTATTTGAGGGACCATCTGAGGTTCGATTTTTGTACTTTTGGTATGAATAATCTCGTGAGAGTGTAAGGATTCTAGTAATATAAATTTTACCCGATTTCGAGATGTGGGCTCGAGGGCCATTTTGGTCATTTTACCTAATCGTGTATTAGCATAGAATTTCTATGCAGAATCAGTTATTTGAAGTGTTATTTACATTATGAAATTGAATTAAATAGATTTGTGCCATTTGGAGCCAGGTACTCGTGGCAAGAGCGTGGTTTTGGAGTGATTTGAGCGGGTTCGAGGTAAGTGGCTTGTCTAACCTTGTGTGGGGGACATTCCCCTTAGGATTTGGTATTATGGTAATTAGAATGTCTTGTACGTGAGGTGTCTAGTCGTACTTGTGCTAATTGTTGAAAATTATTTTTTCACTAAAGTACCTTTAATTGTGTTTTTCCTTTCCTGCTTACTCTACTTGAAATTCTAGCTTGACGTAAGCTTAGAAAAGCATGTTTAATTGACTTAATTGCTTTATTTCTTAAACTATCCTAATTGTATTATGTTATGCATGTTAGGTTATAATTACCTATTTTACTTGATATAGAATTGAGCTTAATTGAGTGTTCTTTGTGTTGTTTCTGTGTGTTTTACTTTGGGACTACGAGAAAGCATCTCTGGAGATCCCCTGTACGTAATTATTATTTAGCTGAGGTGCGGGATACTGAGAGATCCCTAGCATGTACATTGAGGATACCAAGAGATCCCTAGCATGTATTGTGGATACCAAGAGATCCTCGGGATACCTAGAGATCCCTGGCATATGTTGAAGGTACTAAGAGATCCTCGGGATATTGAGAGATCCCCGATTATTATCCTTATGAAGAGTAGTATCTCCTTGTGATTGTTTTTCTCTACCTCTGTTCCACTTATTGTATTGCTCATGAGTTTGTATTAAATTCTTGTTGTTAGCTTTCAACTGTACTGCTTATCTTATTCTATCATCCCTTATATTTTATTTCATCTTAGTAGGGCCCAAACCTTCTTCGTCACTACCCAACCGAGGTTAGGCTTGGCACATACTGAGTACTGTTGTGGTGTACTCATGCCCCTTTCTGTACATCTTTTTCTTGTGTAGATCCAGGTACCTCTACTCAGACTTACCATCCTTGAGGCGATGCGAACATTCAAAGGCTTCAAGGTATATCTGTCGTGTCTGCAGACCGAAGAGTCTCTCTCAATTTTCTCTTGTAGTTACAACCCTTCTGTATTTAGCTTGTCTTACACATTCCGGAGTTAGAGCACTAAGTAGAATCCTTAGCTTGTCATTTCATGAGATTTTGGGTTTCGGTAAAAGTATTAGCTTTTGAGAGGTTATATTGTGTATGTCAAACGGCATTATTAAACATTGTTTTATTCACTATTTTGATTTTTATTTGTTTTCTTCCAAAATTTGGGTTATTTTCCACATTATTAGGCTTACCTAGTTGTAAGGACTAGGTGTTGTCATGATGGTTCACGAAGGGAGAACCGGGGTCGTGACAAGTGGGTATCAGAGCTCTAGGTTCATAGGAGTCATAAATCACAAGCTGGTTTATTAGAGTCTCGTTGATTGGTACCAAGACGTCTGTCTTCTATTCTATCACAGATGGTGAGGACACACGCTACCCGAGATGATCAGGAAGCTACACCCCTTATTGGAGCCTCAGAGGTCAGGGCCGGAGTAGAGGCAGAGGACGCACATGTGGTGCAGCTAGAGCATCTGCGCGAGCTGCCACCGAGGTACCAATAGAAGTTCTAGCCGGAGTCAAGGCATCTGATATGCCTACTACTACTACTACTACTCCAACACTTTAGAAGACTCTAGCAGAGTTCATGAGCATTGACACCACTTTGGCTCAGGCAGGGTTGCTTCCCCTTACTGCAGCTACATCTCAGGCCGAGGAAGGAATACAGAATCTCGCCGCCCGCACTCCAGAGCAGCGAGTGCATGTTGAGTAGGTCACTAAGATTATTCCTGCACAACCTGCAGTCTGAGATCAGCCCGAGGACAGTGCAGCGGTTTTCGAAGATGAGTAACTAAGGCTTGAGAGGTTCAAGAAGTACAGGCCTCTTGTATTCAGCGGTCTAGCAATGAATGATGATCTGGATTTCTAGAAGAGTGTTACAGTATTCTCCGTACTATAGGTATATCATCTTCGAGGAGCAGCCTATCAGTGGTGGCGCACCTATGAGTTAGACAGTCCGAATGAGGTTGCTTCACTGACTTGGACTCAGTTTTCAGATCTATTTCCGAGAGAGTATGTTTCTCTGATCCTCAAGGACTCATGGTGCGCAGAGTTTGAGCATTTGTGCTAGGGTGCTATGACTGTCTCGGAGTATGTTGTCTGTTACACTAGCTTGCCTAGACATGCCCCAGCCTTGGTTTCTACTAATCGCGAGAGGGTTCGCCGGTTTATTGAGGGGATTATTCCCAGCATCAGGTCTAACATATATTGTGAGTTAGAGATGGATATTTCTTATCAACAAGTGGTGAGCATTGCTAGGAAGATTGAGGGTACGCATGCTAGGGAGAGAGATGAGAGGGAGGCCAAGAGGTTTCGAGAGTCAGGCCATTATCCTGGTACCCGTGCCTCAGCTACAGGTCATCACGGTAAGGGTTATATGAGTCGCCATTTTCACTCAGATCTTCCAGCAGCAAGTGGTATTCCAGCTCCTCCTAGGCCTTAGGAGCCTTATTATGCACCTCTGATTTCTAGTGCGTGTCACGCCCCAAAACCGAGGGACACGACTGGTGCTCAACCAGAGGACCCCAGTCAAGCGGACCTGGAATTCCCTTTCCTATCCCACGTGTTACCCCGTGATTACAATATACATTATTCTTTTGAAATAGAAATTTAAGACTTAAGCATAAACTTACAACTTGCGTTCACTTCTCCTTTTTATAATTTTTAACATTTGATACCAAGTACTTGCAAAATACATACAACATTTACCAATGTGGACCATGATTCTGAACCGTACCATTACTAATAAAAAAAATACTTTTGTACACCACCCACATTATGTCTACGGAGCGTCTATGAATACTAGGAACTTAACCAATACTTTCCGGCGACAAGGCCCCGACTATACCTTACAATACACAATAAACTCAAAAGAAGGTGGCATGAACCACACATGACCCCAAGAGGAAATGGGGCTCACCAATGCAACTGATGGGATGGATAGGAGTGCTACTCTCGGTGGACTGGAGTACCTGCTGTAGATCCACCTACAATCATAACACGAATGTAGCGCCCCTGGCAAAATGGACATCAGTACATTTGAATTGTACTGGTATGTATGAACAAACTTTACCCCAAGTAAGATCAATCACTACATAGATAACAAACAGTAATAAAATCATCAATCAAATCCACATGAAAGGTACAACCAAGCCAAACAAGTTTACAATCTCTTCTTTTTCCCTTTCAACATTTTCACATCAATGATTTCACAATATTTTTCATAATTTCATTTCCATAGTGATTTCGATCACTTTTCCACCCTTATTACCTCGTCCACTCTTATCACCACAACTCACACCTTATTACTTCGTGTTGCGGCACGCAACCCGATCCCACCGTACAAGTCACAATTCACAAACAACACAACAACAACAACAATAATTATTAAAGAACAACCACAACAATCCACAAGAATTTACGTAGCCATCAATACCATTTCCATAATATTGAACAACTCATATACATTTTTTTGCCAAAATGATAATTGCCCACGACAAGCCATATATGTTGTTACCACAGTTATTCCAATTGCATCAATTACGATTTCTTTCCATCATTTGTTTCTCAACTCTTGCCACATAACACTTTCACAATCACATTTGGTTTATTGCCAATTACTTACACCATTATATTGGAAAAACTTAACAAACAATGTTCAAGACATATTAATCACAAGAATTCATGAAATAGGACATCTTGCCTTAACACCCCGTGAAGCAACCAAAATTCACAAATAGCTCACATAAATAACACGTACCAATTTCTCGTACTCCAAACAAGTTGAATTTACAAAGGTTAAAGTTAGCCATACATACCTCAAATTCGCCCCTTAATGATACTACAATGCTCCATTACACTTAAGCAAAATTTCAATCTACAATACAACATTCAATGAGACCAATATTAGTATTAAATCCCATAACTTATGCCAATTAGGCCTATTATCAAACATCTTGTAGGCATAGATCTTTACACCTCATATCTATAGTATTGGTTCATCCAATTATCACTATTAACCAACAATTCATCCCACTATTTTTCTTCAATAATTTACACTCCTAACATCACATGTGCGATCAACCATTCACACCCAACCAACAAAATTCCATCGAATAACCATCTTTATATCCCTACCATGGTCATGTATTTAAATTGGGAATTTGTAGCCTCCAATCACCATACCATAAGTTGCAATACATGATTCATACTCATAATCCCATAATAACTCTATATATGTAAGTCTAAGGTGTAGGATTACCTCTTGTATACCAATTCTTGAAAGACAACTTTGGGGTGTTCTTGAGGTTTTGAAGAAATCCTATGAAATCTAACCAAAATCATGTTGTAACTAGTAATTGAGAAGTGAAATCACCGTGAAAACACACTTAAAATCTCACCTTAGGTGTGCAATTTGATGCCTTGGTCGAGTTGGGGTGTAGAGAGAACCCTAACCTTAAGAGATATCTCAAAATCTCTTATTTCCAGTCTTTAGGGGTATTAAAACCTTCCAGGCGTGCGAACTTTTGCATACTTCGTGCGTTTTTCTAAGTATTCTGCCTCAGACACGCGAAAAACGAACGAAGTTTCAAAGTTCGCGCGAGTGACACCTACCCAGTAACATAGTCATAACGTTCTGTATACACCTCCAAATGACGAATGGTTTGTTGCATTGGAAACTAGACTGAAAGGTCTTTAATTTGATAGGTTGATCACACAACTCCTCATATAACGGGAGATATGATCGTTCAAAGTAAGGTATTGTGCGTACTCATTTACATATTTCGTCTAATATGCAATTTTCCAACTTGGCTTAGACTTTGGCCTCTCCTTAGACCCCAAATCATTTATAATAAGACTTATACACTTATTACCATATCCAATTGATATCCATAATATCATAATCCTTATTTTCACACGAAATAAAATAATTTAGCCTACCTTGGCACGACGAAATCTTAAATTACTCGGAAAAAAATTTTCGGGGCCTTACATTCTCCCCCCCCCCTAGGATCATTCGTCCTCGAATGAGGATTGACGCCCGTGCACTAGCCATACTTATGTAACTTCGGCTTGTTCACATCATGAAATATATCAATAGCCACGAATTTGGCTAACTCCATAAATTTCCGAAAATTTTTGCCAGAGTTTCCTTTGTTATTAGGCCTATCTACCTGTTATAGAGCCCCCGAAACATATTTCCAAGACCATTACACAGTTTCTGTTATCCCTACAATTGGTATACAATTCATCTCCTCGATAACCTGTACATATTCATACACTTACATGGAGATCCTTCTCTTTACACCACAAATTGCACATGGTTCAACCAATGTCATTCACTTGCACACAACTAGGTCACTTCAATGAGCCCCATACAATTCAATCGCTTTAGCATGTCAGAAATGCTTCAATTTATCATTACCAATCTATACTATCATTAATCATTGACCTACCACATAAGTTTCTCAAAATTTTCATTTACTTCAAGGGTTGCACATTACCCAAGTAGCAACAACATTTGCAATCTGGCACTCATTGGGAAGTTACAACAATAAGGCAATTTTGGGAAAATGGGGTGCCTTTAATCTGAACACTACCTCCAATTGCTTGAAGACAATCATTCGTAACTACTAGACTTGTTCGAATAGATGGGATATTTCTCTTTCATTTCTTTTTTCCGCTTCCCATGTGGCTTCCTCAACTCGTTGGCTTCGCCATAATACTTTAACTGAAGCAACTTCTTTATTTCTCAATTTACGGACTTGCCTATCAAGAATAGCAACTGGTACCTCCTCATACGACAACTCTTCTTTAACATGGATATATGGAACACCGGGTGTACTAATGACATTTCAGGGGGTAATTCCAGCCTATAATCCACCTGTCATATCCTTTGAGCGATCCGATATGGACCGACATACCTTGGACTCAATTTCCCTTTCTTCCTAAATTGAATGACTCCCTTCATGGGAGATACTTTCAAGAAAACCCAATCATCTACTTGGAATTCCAATTCTCTTCGACGCACGTCCGCATAGGATTTCTGATAACTCTGAGCAGTTTTCACCCTCTCCTGAATGGCTTTAACTTTTTCCATAGGATGATGCACAAGATATGGCCCTAATAGTTCTGCTTCACCAACCTCGAACCACCCAATCGGAGATCTACACCTCCTTCCATACAATGCCTCAAATGGGGCCATCAGAATGCTATCATAAAAGTTGTTGTTATAAGAAAAAATCTATGAGTGACAAGCGACAAGTTTATCATGAATTGAGCCACTGGATCTGAAATGATTAAGATTGGATTGCCATGCAACTTAACTATTTTTTTAATACAGTTCAACATATAATTCCGCTGTGTCAGTAGATTTGACTTGAGCGAAGTGCGCTAATTTCATGAGTTGATCCATAATTACCCAAATTGAGTCAAACTTGCACGTAGTGCGCGGTAATCTACCACAAAATCCATATTGATCATTTCCCATTTGCACATTGAAGTTTATACTATTTGTAACAATCCTCTAGGCCTTTAATGTTTGGCCTTCACTTGCTGACAGTTCGTACATTTTGCCACAAATTCCACCACAACATTGGATTTTTTTTCGGGTGATATAGAATATCGATGTCGTAAGTAACTCCAACTATCTTCTCTTCCTCAAATAAAATTCTTTCTGTTTGAAATTATATTGAAGGCTCTTATGGTCCGTGGCTATATCAACATGGACCCTATACCAACAATGGTGCCAAATCTTCAATGCAAATACCACTGCTGCAATTTCTAAGATTTTTTTTCCTTGATTCTTGAGTTGCCTGGAGGCATAAACTATCACCTTAACACGTTGCATCATTAGTGGAACATCTTTATCATATTCCTCTTACATAAGACCTCCGACGAATTGAGTTCTACTATAATTTCCCTGATATGGTTACAATCTCATGTGAATAATTGCTACTAACTCTTCCAAATTCTCCACAAAAGATATCACTAAATGAGTTTTCTCATATGACCTTCTGTCTCAAATAAATAACACCTACTAACTTGCACACATACCCCGATAACACCATCCTACACGACATTGCATCAAATATAAGGTAACATTGTGCTCTGACTTTTCTTATCCAGCCTCTTCTCCCCATATGTGCCTTATAGAATTTAAGAAACCCCACTACTTCCCCTGTGAATAGTCTCACAATCCCTATTTACGGTTAAACACTGCCCAAAACACATATCAACACCCTTTATATGTATATAATTTAGGAAGGGTCACTGGCCCAAGAAGGGCATTCTTTGAAACTTTAGATCCTCCTCAATTCGTCAACAACGACTTTTGGTTTTACTCTTAAGTGTAAGACTTAGTCCACTTGATTCTATCCTCGATGAGTAACTCACCTCATTCCCCATATTGTAGCTACCAATAGAGTTCTCTGATATTGCGTCTTAAGAGTTACCATGCTAAACATGTCTGGTCCATAACAAGTGTTCATCCTCTTTCAATCTATTTTGAACCTTACATTTTCCCTTTGGGTAGATTATGTTGTCTTTCCCTTATTGATCACCCTTTGGCCGGGACAATATGCTAGTATCAATCTATTTCGAACCTGACCTTTGCCCTTTGGGTAGATTATGTTGTCTTTCCCTTATTGATCACCCTTTGACTAAGACAATATGCTAGTACCATCTTTTCCTTATAATTGGAATTTTCATTCCCATTCTATTTTACGCATAATACATAATTGATAGCCTTATTGTGCCACACACTTGTCTACCTCCCGTGAACTTGTAATATCATTGTTCCTAGTTTAGCGAGTTTATCATACCACAACTACACCTTCAGTAGTCTCACTTTCCATTGTATGAAGACTTGAACTATCTTTAGATCATTTAGTTGATATTCGGTGTCTCCCAAGTCGGTTGCATTGCGGTTAGTCCCTTATAACTTTTATTAACACTTGTGCTCTAAGCGAGTCCACTATTCTGATGTAAGATATTTTATGATAACCATGACCATCTCAATTTAAAAGTTTCTCCCCATTTCTTCTCGCCTCATGTTTCCAAGTTAGTAAATAGCTACACACTCTTCCATATGTTACATGGTCTTTTACCTTAGGTATTTCATCCGGCTCACCTCTTAACTCTTATTAGGATATTCGTGGAAAAGTGTGTTCGACCGCATATCACGTAACACTTATCTGTTTGTAAGATTCTTTAGAGGCTCTCCATCATGCCCAAATACCCTCTTCGGTTATTGTAGCATCACATTTATTTCTCCCACTCGTTCTGCTTTTCTTAATGTCCTGGAACTTTGGTTAAATCATAAATCTATGATTATCCCATTCTAAAAACTCGCAATCTTTCACATTTGACCTATGGTACTTCCTTGGGTTCCATTGCTCCTGACCTTCTAACAAGTATAAAATCCCTTTACCAATATACCCTTATTTTTCTAGGATTTTTGACCCTATCATTCACATTGCCATGTGTGAAGAATTTACCTTCCTTAACCTTCCACCTTATTGGGATACTAGTTGTCTATTATCAGCATATCTTTTCAAAGAGTCATGTTACCCATTATCTCTTTTCTAGACCATGCATGTCTTCAACAAAATATTCAAACATCATAGCTACACAGTCTCACTCTTGTTTCATTGCATTTAAGTGGCCTCACGACGGTCCTTCCTCCCCCACTTGGGGCGAATGTCCTGGATTTTGACACAAGTCTTCAATTTAGTAACTTTATGGACATATGCATCATATATCTATCCTTCAAATATATATATATATATATATATATTTGACTTTTAGGGAGATTTAAGTCACCGTAATATTAATCTCATAATTTCTCTACTCTTATTCAGCCACACATGTCTGGGATTCCAAGTTCCCGTATCAATGTCCTTTATGAGTGTAATACAACTTCGTACATTTATGGGTCCTTATAAAGTTCGTAGTACAATGGTCTTCTCATCTTGAGTTCAATTGAGTCTCATTTCATAACTTCTTACCTCATGTGAGAGACTTACACTCTCACCATTAATCTCTTGGTCATTCTCCCATATATCACGTGTTTATATAACCAATATTCTTTCACAGCTCAGGATCATTTACATACTTCTCACACTATCCATGTGTGCTATTCAAGCTTATGTCTCATTTATCAAATCAATGCCTCTTTGGGTGGGTAATCACTTTTAACACTTTTCTCAAATAAAGTATACTTATGGTACTACGTACTTATACTATATATCCATATCATTTGCTCAACAAGATACATGTGCCATCTCCTTAATATCCACGTCTTTCCCCACTGGTCATGACATATGACAACATTACTTGAGAAATGAAAGAGCATTTAAACTTACCTTGAATCACAACGCAGGAGTTAGAAAACAATCTTATAATCAAGCTTTATCGCACGATTTGGAGTCTTGAAGAAGGGTAATATTCCTAAATGTCCATGTAGCCTCCAACTTATAGATGTGTTCGACAACACACCGATAAGAAGGACTCTACTAGATACGGCTCCGAGACATCCTATGACACTTTAAAACCTTAAGCTCTGATACAAAGTTTATCACGCCCCAAAACCGAGGGACACGACCAGCGCTCAACCAGAGGACCCCAGTCAAGCGGACCTGGAATTCCCTTTCCAATCCCACGTGTTACCCCATGATTACAATATACATTATTATTTTGAAATATCAATTTAAGACTTAAGCATAAACTTACAACTTGAGTTCATTTCTCCTTTTTATCATTTTCAACATTTGATACCAAGTACTTGCAAAATACATACAACATTTACCAATGTGGACCATTCTGAACCGTATCATTACTACCCAAAAAAAAATAATTTCATAAACCACCCACATTATGCCTACGGAGCCTATATAAATACTAGGAACTTAACCAATACTTGCCGGCGACACGGCCCCGACTATACCTTACAATACACAATAAACTCAAAAGAAGGTGGCATGAACCACACATGAACCCAAGAGGAAATGGGGCTCACCAATGCAACTGATGGGATGGAGAGGAGTGCTACTCTCGGTGGACTGGAGTACCTGCTGTAGATCCACCTACAATCATAATACGAATGTAGCGCTCCCGGCAAAAGGGACGTCAGTACATTTGAATTGTACTGGTATGTATGAACAAACTTTACCCCAAGTAAGATCAATCACTACATAGATAAGAAACAGTAATAGAATCATCAATCAAATGCACATGAAAGGTACAACCAAGCCAAACAAGTTTACAATCTCTTCTTTTTCCCTTTCAACATTTTCACATGAATGATTTCACAATCTTTTTCATAATTTCATTTCCATAGTGATTTCGATCACTTTTCCACCCTTATTACCTCGGCCACCCTTATTACCTCGGCCACCCTTATTACCTCGGCCACCCTTATCACCACAACCCACACCTTATTACTTCGTGTTACGACGCGCAACCCGATCCCACCGTACAAGTCACAATTCACAAACAACACACCAACAACAACAATTCACAAAGAACAACAACAACAATTATTAAAGAACAACCACAACAACCCATAAGAATTTCCGTAGCCATCAATACCATTTCCATCATATTGAACAACTCATATGCATTTTTTTGCCAAAATGATAATTTCTCACGACAAGACATATATGTTGTTACCACAGTTATTCCAATTGCATCAATTATGATTTCTTTCCATCATTTGTTTCTCAACTCTTGCCACATAACACTTTCACAATCACATTTGATTTATTGCCAATTACTTACACCATTATATTGGAAAAACTTAACCAACAACGTTCAAGACATATTAATCAAAAGAATTCATGAAATAAGCCATCTTGCCTTAACACCCATGAAGCAACCAAAAGTCACAAATAGTTCACATAAATAACACGTACCAATTTCTCGTACTCCAAACAAGTTGAATTTACAAAGGTTAAAGTTAGCCATACATACCTCAAATTTGCCCCTTAATGATACTACAATGCTCCATTACACATAAGCAAAATTTCAATCTATAATACAACATTCAATGAGACCAATATTAGTATTAAATCCCATAACTTATGCCATTTAGGCCTATTATCAAACATCTTGTAGGCATAGATCATTACACCTCATATCTATAGTATTGGTTCATCCAATTATCACTATTAACCAAAAATTCATCCCACTATTTTTCTTCAATAATTTATATCCTAACATCACATGTGTGATCAACCATTCACACACAACCAACAAAATTCCATCGAATAACCATCTTTAAATCCCTACCATGGTCATGTATTTAAATTGGGAATTTATAGCCTCCAATCACCATACCATAAGTTGCAATACATGATTCATACTCATAATCCCATAATAACTCTATATATATAATTCTAAGGTGTAGGATTACCTCTTGTATACCAATTCTTGAAAGACAACTTTGTGGTGTTCTTGAGGTTTTGAAGAAATACTATGAAATCCAACCAAAATCATGTTGTAACTAGTAATTGAGAAGTGAAATCACCATGAAAACACAATTAAAAACTCACCTTAGGTGTGTAATTTGATGCCTTGGTCGAGTTGGGGTGTAGAGAGAACCCTAACCTTAAGAGATATCTCAAAATCTCTTATTTTCGGTCTTTAGGGGTATTATAACCTTCCAGGCGAGCGAACTTTCGCCCAGACGCGCGAACTTTTGCATACTTCGCGCGTTTTTCTAAGTATTCTGCATCAGACGCGCAAAAAACGCGCGAAGTTTCAAAGTTCGTGCGAGTGACACCTTCCCAGTAAAATAGTCACAACTTTCTTTATACACTTCCAAATGACAAACGGTTTATTGAGTTGGAAACTAGACTCAAAGGGCTTTAATTTGATAGGTTGTGCATCACACAACTCCATATATAACGGGAGATATGATCGTTCAAAGTAAGGTATTGTGGGCACTCATTTACAGATTTCGTCTAATATGCAATTTTCCAACTTGGCTTAGACTTAAGCCTCTCCTTAGACCCCAAATCACTTATAATAAGACTTATACACTTATTACCATATCTAATTGATATACATAATATAATAATCCTTATTTTCACACGAAATAAAATAATTTAGCCTATCTTGGCACAACGAAATCTTAAATTACTCGAAAAAAAATTTCTGGGGTCTTACAGTGCGCCTCCTGCATGGGGTGCTTTCAGGGTCAGTCTAGTAGACCTGGCCCGAGCTAGTCATAACCGCCACATCCTCCCAAAGCTTGTTTTGAGTGTGGTGACACACGCCATGTGATGAGGGATTGCACTAAACTTGGGAGGAGTGCGCCTCCACATACTTCTCAGCCATAATACGCCTCGCAGAGTTCTCAAACTATGGTTACATCTTCAGCTGCTACCCCACCTACTTAGCCAGTCAGAAGTGGAGATCGGGGAGGTAGAGGTCGTCCTAAAGGGGGAGGCCAGGCCCGATAATATGCCCTTCCCGCTCATACCGAGTCTGTTGCCTACGATTCTATCATCATAGGTATTATACTGGTTTGTCATGGAGATGCATCAATTTTATTCAATCTAGGCTCCACTTACTCTTATGTGTCTTCTTATTTTGCTCTGCATTTGGGTGTACCTCGAGATTCTTTGAGTTCCCCTGTTTATGTTTATAGTCCTGTGGGAGATTCTCTTGTTATGGACCGTATTTATCGATCGTGTTTGGTTGCTCTTAGTGGTTTTGAGACAAGAGCTGATTAATTGTTGCTCAGCACGGTATATTTTGAGATTTTCTTAGGCATGGACTGGTTGTGGCCCCATTATTCTATTCTTGATTCGCACGCTAAAATCATGGCGCTGGCTATGCCATGTGTACCGCCTGTTGAGTGGATAAGTAATTTAGATCATACCCCCAGTATATTTATTTCTTTCCTTAAGGCTCAACGAATGGTTGAGAATGGGTGTGACGCGTATTTAGCGTATGTGCGAGATGTCAGTATTGATACCCCTTCAGTTGATCAGTCCTAGTAGTACGGGGTTTCCCTGATGTGTTTCCAGTTGATCTTCTGGGCATACCACCTGATAAAGATATTGATTTCGGCTTTGATCTGTTGCCGGGCACTCAACCCATTTCCATTCCACCATATCGTATAGCTCCTTCTGAGTTGAAGGAGTTGAAAGATAAATTACAGAAATTGCTGGATAAGGGTTTTATTCGGCTAGTCTTGTTTGTGAAGATAAATGATGGTTCTATACATATCGCAAGTTGAACCAGGTTACAATGAAGAACGGTTATCCTTTGCCTCGTATTGATGATCTATTTCACCAGTTTCAGGGTGCACATGTGTTTTCTAAGATTGACTTGTGCTCATTTTACCATCAGTTGAAGATTTGAGAGCCAGATATCCCGAAGACTGCTTTCAAGACTCAGTATGGTCATTATGATTTCCTTGTTATGTCATTTGGGCTGACCAATGCCCCAACAACCTTTATTCATTTGATGCACAGTGTGTTCTAGCCATATCTTGACTTGTTCGTTATTGCCTTTATTGATTATATTCTGGTGTATTCTCGGAGTCGAGAAGATCATGAGCAGCGCCTGAGGACTGTGCTTCAGACTCTACGAGAGAAGAAGTTATATGTTAAGTTCTTGAAATGGGAGTTTTGGTTGGATTCCATGGTATTATTAGGCCACATGGTGTCGAGTAAGGGTATTCAAGTGGATCCAAAGAAAGAAGAGGCAGTGCAAGGTTGGCTTAGACCATCCTCAGCCACAGATATCCACAGTTTTCATGGCTTGGCGGGATACTACCGTCACTTTGTTGAGGGGTTTTCAGCGATCGCAGCCCCTTTGACTAGACTGACCCATAAGGGTGCTTCATTCCAGTAGGTGAAAGAGTGTGAGGCGAGCTTTTAGAAGCTCAAGACAGCTTTGACTTCAGCCCCAATTTCGATTATGCCTACAGGTTCGGGGTCTTACAAAGTCTATTATGATTCCTTGAGGATTTACCTCGGAGCAGTGTTGATGTAGGACAGTAGGGTGATTTCCTACACGTCTAGACTGTTGAAGTTATATGAGAAGAATTAACCTGTCCACGCTCTAGAGTTAGCTGCTAAATTTTACGCCATGAAGATCCGGCGCCATTATTTGTACGGGGTTCCTTGTAAGATTTATATAGATCATCAGAACTTGCAGCACATGTTCAAGAAAAAGGATCTAAATTTGCACCAGAGGAGGTGGTTAGGGTTGTTGAAGGACTATGATATCACTATTCTGAATCATTCGGGCAAGGCCGATATGGTGGCCAATGCCTTGAGTCGCCGAGCAGAAAGTTTGGGGAGTTTGGCTTATTTACCAGCATCGGAGACGCATATGGAGATAGATGTTGAGGACTTAGCCAGCCAGTTTGTGAGATTGGATCTTTCGGAGCCCAGTCGCGTTCTAGCTTGCGTGGTTTCTCGGTCCTCCTTATTTGATTTTATTAGGGAATCAAGTATGATGACCCTCATTTACTTGTCCTCAAGGACAAGGTTCATTATGGTGATGCTAAAGATGTAACTATTGGTGATGATGGGGTTTTGAGGATGCAGGGTCAGATCAGTGTACCCAATGTTGATGGGCTTCAGGAGTTGATTCTGGAAGAAGGCCATAGTTTGCGGTATTCCATTCATCCGTGTGTTGCGAAGTTGTATCAGGATTTGAGGAAGCACTAATGGTGGACGCGGATGAAGAAAGATATAGTTGGATTTGTAGCTCGATGCCTAAACTATCAGGATGTGAAGTTTAAGCACCAGAGACCGGGTGGGTTGTTTCAACAGATAGAGATTCTGGAGTGGAAGTGGCAGCGGATCACCCTGGACTTTGTAATTGGGCTCCCACGGACCTTGAGAAAGTTTGATGCTATTTGGGTGATTGTGGATCGACTGACCAAGTCCGCGCACTTTATTTCGGCATGTACTACCTATTATTCGGAGCGTTTAGCGAAGATTTATATTTGGGAGATTGTTCGTCTGCATAGTATTCCAGTTTCCATAATTTTAGATAGAGGTACTCCGTTCACATCACGGTTCTGGAAGGTTTTTCAGCATGAGTTAGGTACTCGGGTAGAGTTGAGTACAACATTTCACCATTAAACGGACGGACTGTCCGACCACGCTATATAGATTCTTGAATATATGCTTCGTGTGCGTGTGCGTGTGATTGAGTTTTGAGGGTTTTGGGATCAATTCTTAACATTGGCTAAGTTTGCTTACAACAACAGCTATCAGTCCAGCATTCAGATGGCCCCGTATGAGGCTTTATATGGTAGGTGATGTTGATCCCCGGTAGGTTGGTTTGAGCCGGTTGACGCTAGATTATTGGGCACAGACTTGGTTTAGGATACTTTGGAGAAGGTTAAGGTGATTCAGGATAGACTCCATACAGCCCAGTCCATACAGAAGAGTTATGCGGACCGGAAGGTTCGTGATATTTTCTATATGGTTGGAGAGCGGGTTCTGCTTCGGGTTTTGCCTATGAAGGGCGTTATGAGATTTGAGAAGAAAGGGAAGTTGAGTTCGAGGTTTATTGGCCATTTTTGAGATATTGAGGTGTGTTTGGGAGGTTGCTTATGAGTTTGCCTTACCTCCCAGCTTGGCAGGAGTTCATCCAGTATTTCATGTTTCAATGCTCCAGAGGTATCATGGCGATCCGTCGCACGTGTTGGATTTCAGTTCAATCCATTTTGACAAGGATCTATATTATGTTGAGGAGCATGTGGTAAAATTGGATAGACATGTTAGAAAGCTGAAGTCAAAGAATATTGTATCAGTAAAGGTTCAGTGGCGAGGTCAGCCGGTCGAGGAGATTCTTGAGGATATGCTCTGTGCGTGTGTGATTGAGTTTTGAGGGTCTTAGGATTAGTTCTTGCCATTTGCTAAGTTTGCTTACAACAATAGCTATCAGTCCAGCATTCAAATAGCCCCGTATGAGGCTTTATATGATAGGAGATGCTGATCCCCGGTGGGTTGGTTTGAGCCGGGTGACACTAGATTATTGGGCACAGACTTGGTTCAGGATGCTTTGGAGAAGGTTAAGGTGATTCAGGATAGACTCTGTACGACCCAGCCCATACAGAAGAGTTACGTAGACCAGAAGGTTCGTGATGTTTCTTATATGGTTCGAGAGCGGGTTCTACTTCGGGTTTTGCCTATGAAAGACGTTATTAGATTTGGGAAGAAGGGGAAGCTGAGTTCGAGGTTTATTGGCCATTTTGAGATATTGAGGCGTGTTTGGGAGGTTTCTTATAAGCTTGCATTACCTCAAAGCTTGGCAGGAGTTCATCCGGTATTTCATGTTTCAATGCTCCAGAGGTATCACGTCGATCTGTTGCACGTGTTGGATTTCAGTTCAGTCAAGTTGGACAAGGATCAATATTATGTTGAGGAGCCAGTTGAAATATTAGATAGACACGTTAGAAAAAAGAGTTCAACGAACATTGCATCAGTAAAGGTTCAGTGGCGGGGTCAGCAGGTCGAAGAGGCGACCTGGGAGACCTAGTAACATATGCAGCCGTTACCCTCATCTTTTCACTACTTCAGCTATGTCTCTATGCTCGTTCGAGGATGAACGAATATTTAAGTGTAGGAGGATGTGACGACCCGACCGGTCGTCTTAAAAATTAAAGCCATGATCCCATATTAATTGTCTTCCCCGTGTTTACTTCTGCTATTTTGATTTGTCGGGATGTTCGGTGTTGAGTTTCGGAGAGTTTTGGGACACTTAGTCCTTAAACGAGAGCTTAAGTGTTGGAAATTTGACGGTAGACGGAATAGTGTGAAGATGGACTTAGAATGGAATTCTTATGGTTCCGTTAGCTCCATACGGTGATTTCGTGTTTAGGAGCATGATCGGATAGTGTTTTGGAGGTCCGTAGCTAATTTAGGCTTGAAATACTGAAAGTCGAACTTTCTATGTTTCCGGTTTGATAGTGAGATTTTGATTCAAGAATGGGAATGAAATTTTGGAAGTTGGAGCAGCTCCTTAGTGTTGAATATGATGTGTCTGCCAAATTCTAAGTCAGTCGGGCGACGTTTGATAGATGTTTTAATTGAAAGCGTAATTTGTGAGTTAAATTGGTGTTTTGATGCCGGTTTGAGCATTCCGAAGGTTGGAACAAGTTAAATTGGTGTTTTGGTTGAGGTTTCGGGGGCCTCGGGTGAGTTTCGGGTGCTTGACGAAAGTTGAATTTAGACTTAGGGAGATTTTTGCATTGCTGAACCTGCAGGTGCGGCGCCAGAGGAGAGGCTATTGGACAGTAGAAGCGGAAATTTGGTCTAGCTCCAGGAGTCGCAGGTGCGAGAAGGGTAACGTACCTGCAAGACTGCAGGTGTGAAAGGTCTATCGCAGAAGCGAAAAATGGGTTCAAGTGAAATGTCATAGATACGACCTTGTCCTCACATAATTGAGGCCACAGATGTGGTCCCAGAGCCGCAAAAGCGGATTAGCTGGGCAGAAACATATAAATTCTTGCCTTCGCGAAATTGAGCTATTTTCACCTCTTTTCAAACGGGAAGAAGCCCTGGGGAGCATTTTCAAGAGAGATTTTCGAAGGAATTCATTGAAGTAAGGTCTTTGGTCCCTAAAATCGTTATTGGGGTGTTTTATATCATTATAAACATGAAAATTTAAGGAAAATTAGTGGTAATCTGGGGGTTAGGGCTTGACTAATTAGAGACCTTGGAGTGATGATTTGAGGGACCATCTGAGTTTCGATTTTGGCACTTTTGGTATGACTAAACTCGTAAGAGTGTGAGGATTCTGGAAATGTAAATTTTACCTAATTTCGAGACATGGGCCCGAGGGGCATTTTGGTTATTTTACCTAATTTTGTGTATTAGCTTAGAATTTCTTTATAGAATCAGTTACTTAAAGTGTTATTTACATTATGAAATTGAATTAAATAGATTTGGGCCATTTGGAGCAAAGTACTCGTGGCAATAACGTTGTTTCGGATTGATTTGAGCGGGTTTCAGGTAGTGGCTTGCCTAACCTTGTATTGGGGACATTCCCCTTAGGATTTAGTATTGTGGTAATTGGAATGCTTTGTACGTGATGACGAGTGCGTACTTGTGCTAATTATTGAAAAACTTGTTTTCACTAAAGTAGCTTTAATTGTGTTTTTCCTTTCCTGGTTACTCTACTAGAAATTCTAGCCTGTTGTTAGCTTATAAAAGCATGTTTAATTGACTTAATTTCTTTATTACTTAAACTGTCCAAATTGTATTATGTGAGGCATGTTAGGTTAGAATCACTTATTTTACTTGGTACGAAATTGAGCTTAATAGAGTGTTCTTTGTGTTTTTGCTATGAGTTTTACTTTGGGACTACGGGAAGGCATCTCGGGAGATCCCCTCTATGTATTTATGATTGATATGAGGTGCGGGATATAGAGAGATCCCTGGCACGTATATTGAGGATACAAGAGATCCTCGGGATACCAAGAGATCCCTGACATATGTTAAGGGTACCAAGAGATCCTCGCGATACCGAGAGTTTCCCAATTATTATTCTTGTGAAGAGTGGTATCTCCTTGTGATTGTTTTTCTCTATCTCCGTTTCAGTTATTGTATTCCTTATTATCATGTATTAAATTGTTGTTAGCTTTCAACCGTACTGCTTATCTTATTCTGTCATCCCTTATATTTTATTTCATCTTAGTAGGGACCTGACCTTCCTTCTCACTATCCGACCGAGGTTAAGCTTGGAAATTACTGAGTACCACTGTGCTGTAGTCATGCCCCTTTCTGTACATGTTTTTTATGTGCAGACCCATGTACCTATACTCAGACTTACCATCCTTGAGGCGAGGCGATCCTTCGAGACTTCGAGGTATATCTGCCGCGTCCGTGGACCGAGGAGTCTATCCATTCTCTCTTGTAGTTACAGCCCTTCTACATTTACCTTGTTTTAGACAGTCTGGACTTAGAGCACTATGTAGTATCCTTGACTTGTGATTTCATGAGATTCCGGATTTTGGAAAAAGTATTAGTTTTTTAGAGTTGATAGTGTGCATGTCGAGCGGCACTATTAAACACTGTTTTATTCACTATATCAGTTTTTATTTGTTTTCTTCCGCAAATTGGGATATTTTCCGCCTTATTAGTCTTACCTAGTTGTAGGGGCTAGGTTCTATCACGACGGTTCACGGAGAGCGAACCGGGGTCGTGACATCATAATACCTGAAGTGAAGTTGTTCATGACCTCAAACTGTTGAACGACGCGCTATAGCTCATAACGACCGCTCGGGTCGTTACAAAAGAGTTCTTATTCCATAAGGTAGATAAATTTTTACTACATGACTTTCATAGAAGAAATTCGCCCACATGAATTTCGCTAATTCCGGACATTACTTGCGTCACACGGCAGAAGACTGTGAAACTGGAGGGCGGTCTCGTGGATGATTTTGATCTTACTTGAAGGCTTTTTTTGACGATCGTGGTCACGCTTCAAGAAATAAGTATGAATTTTATGTTTGATTAAAATATATAATTATGTGTTGTCTATATTACATGCAAGTGATCTTGGCTTTTTGCTCCCGCTATTTATACTTGTTTTCTATCAATGCTCACACTCATTCAGCCAAAACAGGTCATCTCTCTCCCTTTTCTTTTTGCATTAAAATTTATAGATCAAAGATTTCAATTTAATTTACTGTAATTTTATTCTCTTAGCTATTGTTACTGTGTTAAAAAAAAAAAAAATACAACACATTAAGATTACCTACGAAGGTACTAAAATAACCTTGAGATACCATGAGACAGGAAACAACTACAAGGACCAAAATAAGCAATGAGTTTGGAATTTCTCTGGGAAAAATGGGTGAATTTCGGTGCAGTACGAAAAGACTCATATATTTAACGCGTTGGCATTAAATGATATTCGCTGTTTCAGGTTATGTGAACTTATATCTTTTTTGGTTCGTTCAAAAGAGAATGATTTATTTTTAAATTTGGAAACAATTTGACTTAAACTTCTAACTCTACCCTTAATGAGAAGTATTTATAACTGCATAAATACTCTGGACCATTTTTAACTTGTTTAGAACCATAAATTATTGAAGTTTTATTTTTCTTAAAACTACGGGGTCAATCAAACAGATTCACATAAAATGGAATGAAGGGAGTAAAATGACATTTTAAAGATACAAAATTTAATTTTACCTATAAGAAAAGAACCAAAAACAAAGAACACTCGATATATACGAACATACAAAATGGATAGCCTTTGTAATACTCTTTTTAAAACATTCGACCAAACTTTGTCATTTGTGAAAATCCGTCTCAACTGAGAGGTCTGTTGCATTTAAGCCTCGTACTTCCGCATGTCTTTTTTAAACCAACTCCATCACCCCATTTTTTTTATGGAGGGGAATGACGAAAACCGTAGCTATTGCATTCGCTTAGCGGATCCAAGGGGCGGCGACTGTCATTGTTGTGCTTCAGAAAAAGAGGGTCCTGACTATCCCCCCTCAGTGCGCGCGTCTAAAATTGTTTATACATACTTTTGGGTTCCTAACTTCTATTTCCATAATTGTAGTATCATTCAAATTAGGTACAGATCTTCCAGCTAACGGTAATCGTTGCAATGCGTAATATGGTTACCTGGCCATCCCCATTTTGTTTTTCATTTTGATCGTGTTAACTTATGTCTTCCACGTGCGTAAGACTTGGTTTCTTTTTTTTTTTTGATTAGTAAGGATCTATTATATTATACTTATTGTTCGACTCAAAAGTTACCATGCACTTTTATGAATACGAAACAACGTACATAAATTACGGGCAATCATAGCAAGTCGTAATAATTCAAGAACTATGTAAAAGAGATAATAATAAGCACTCCCAATTAGGGTGAGAAATGTTGCCAACTTTTGTTGATGATAATGATTTTGTCTGCCTTTCCATGAAGAGGTTCAGAGCCTTACAATCCTGTTGTATCCCTTTACGAGATTGGATCTTTCTTATCTGTTTTCTCTCTCTCTCTCTCTCTCTCTCTCTCTCTCTCTCTCTCTCTCTCCCCCTTTTTCGGAGAGTCCCGGTGGGGAAGAAGAAGAAGAAGTTTCCCTTATGAGGTTTCCTCTCTTGGTATTTATAGTTGTGAGCTGCATGAGCTGACAGTCAGTGGCCGTGACCAGATTGAGGTTTCGTCTTCAAGTTAGCGGATGAGCCGTAGCCTTATTAATTGAATCAGGCCGGGGTTAAGTACCGTTAATTATGAGTGGTCTAACCATTATTAATCTTGAATTAACGAAAAAGGTGATTAGCTTCGTCAGTTATCGTGGGGTAGGATTCTGACCATACAGTTAGTCCCTCCGCTTATTGAGGTCTCTCCTCGTACGAGCTTGATGAGCGAATTTTGTTGACTTTGATCTAAAAGACTTGGATAAGGGATGGATAGTCATCGCTCTGATCGAGACCGTGTTCTCTATGGAGACGGCCCGAACTTTGTAGAGCTTTTCGTCGTTACTTTTCTGTGTAATCAAGTCATTATGTGATCAAGGTAGGGTACCCCTTCGTCATGAAGACGTATGATGTTGTTAGTGCAATTCGGGCGAGGAAGAACTCAGTTACGTTCTGATCCTTATGTTCACTTAGGTACGCAGCTGCCATCAGCGATTGGAGACGGGCCGTATGCAGTGTGGCTGAATGTGTTGCCTGCAGTGTTTTTAGAATTTTGAAGGCGTATGGTACGTTTCCCCCGTATTGGCAGGGCGCTTTGATCGTTCCGGCTAGTGGGGTACCAACAGGAGGCCGAGTGGGCACTTCATGGTGCTTGTCATGATGGCGCGCATCTCGGTAGAATCAAACTGTTTGACGGTTGGTTATGCAGTTAATGGTGTCCATTGGATTTCCCAAAGTCATTTATGTTGCCTATAAAGGTGGATTGAGGCATCCGTTTCTCATTACTTCTTTATTCATCTGATAATAAGTATGAAGAAGCTTTTGTACTCTGCTAGTTCACTTTCTCCTTTCTCTTATTGACTGTGATAACACTTGTTTTCCCCACCGGGTTCCATTCTTTTCCTTTCAACCAATTAAGCAATGGCAGGTAGTTCTTAACGTGAAGCTTTTCCGATAAACTTATCGGTTTACCCTTTGGCGATTGAAGGGCCACCTCTAGCAATGGGAGGTGCTGAGCAAGCGGAGACCGGAATTCCGTCAGTGGATGAGATACTTCCCCGGCCCGAAGGTCCGGCGATTGATTTTACCGCCGACGGCGGGGAGGATCCTGTGGATGAAGCCCCACTGATGGGTGATATTGGAATGGCCCGATTACGGGAGCAGGGGGTCATTCCAACCTATGCCGACATTGTCCTTGCCCGAAGCGAGGAGACGGTTCACACCGATCGCGGCGGATACTGCGTCGTTTATGCGTATCCCTTCAGGTTGGGGTTCAGGATTCCACTTCCCATAATGGTGGTGGACTTCTGTCGCTATTACGGGGTGTGCCCGGGCCAGCTCACCCCTTCTCTCTACAAGTTACTGGCAATGTTCCTGAAGTACGGGGAATTGGCCGGCAAGGTGGTTACGTTGCAGCACGTGTTCACCCTTTATCACACCAACGAGTACGGGGCACCATACTTCGGGCGTGCCCTCGTGGGTCGAGGGGGTTGATTGCGGCGCTGGATGATGGGGTCGAACCCCTCCCTTTCGAGCACTTCTTTTACATCAGGACCGAGCATCTAGTAGCATCCCATTCAGGTTTCCCGTAGGCTTGGAACCATGCACGTGAGTCACTTTACTGTGATAATCAATTTCCTTTGTTTCTCCCTTTTTGTTTTGTTTTATAATTCTTTGGGTTTTCGAACGTTATCTCGTTGTTGCTTTTGTAGCCGTGAGGTCGCCACCGACCACGTTAGCAGGGATGCGTAGGTGGCTTGAAGCCGTGCTCCCTCATACTGAAGGGATTCACACGTGGGCGTCTTTCTGGGAGAGACATGGCCATAGGCCTGCCGCAGGTGAGAATTCTATTCCTTATTTTGTTTGGTTTGTGACTCTATTTTGCTTATCAACTTTTTTTTTCTGTGATAGGGAGGGCGAGTCATGGCAGGGCTCCTCAGCTGGCTTTCCGGTAGCCGGGTGCGATTGCTCGACCTCTCGCAGCTTCGGTGCCGCGTCGCGTGTCGAGGGCGGCATCGGTCGAATCTTCGGTGGCTCCTTCCCCTCCACGGCCCATATTTCAGGATGAGGGGCCGTCGGGGACCGTGCGTCCTAGGGATGAATCATCATCGGGCGAGGAGGAGGAAAGGCTGTTGATCAGGCGCAGGGTCGCGTTCACTCCGGTTCCTCCTACAGTAATCACGCCTACTCCCTATGTGGTGATTAATGTGGATTCCCCTCTAGCGGATGCGGGGGAGGGTACGGCTGCAGCGCCTACCCTTGAGGGTGAACCAATGGTGGAGGTCACCCCGGCTAGCTTGGGTCGCGAAGATACTACCCCTTCAGCGGCTAAATCGGTGACCCCCATAGTTGAGATGGGGGGAAGTTCCTCAGATATTGCCGAATCCGGTGGTCTGAGCATCTCGTTGACGGTTGAGGAGGGAGGAGGAGGAGAGGCCGTGGGAGAAGGGTCTGGGTCCGAATCGGATTTAGACCCTGAGGATGTTTGCATGTTCCGAGACAGCTTTACAAAGGCGGCCGTTCACGCGAAGGGGAGGTCACGCCTCATTGAGGTTCCCACGGATTCAAATCTACTGCTCAAAGGCTCGAGTTTGATGTTGCAGTTCGGGCTGCTATGCTCGGAGGCAGAGAACGAGTCGCTGAAGGAGGTCACGGACGTCGGGTTGATGAACGAGGTGGCCGTGATGGGCTTGAGGGTACGCATTCGTATATTGGTCTGTCCATTCTTTGCCTCATTTTATTTTCCCCTTTAACTGTTGTCTTTGTTTCGCAGTCCTACTTGCTGGAGGCGGAGAGCATCCGTCGAGCTAACGTTTGCTCGACGGTGTTTTTACGGGTGTTGGAGAATGTATCGCCGCTACCGGGATAGGTGTACAGAGGTATGTGTGCGCTTGAGGAAAGATCCCCGTAGTCGGGCCCTGGTTAAGGAATTGGCGAGGTGGGAGCTTCAGGTGCAACAAACACTTGGCCGGATGAGCACCCTTGAAGCGTAGCTCCGTCAGAAGGATGAAGAGCTCGAGGCTGGAAGGAGGGTCACAGTCGAGTGCGAGCGTCGGTGCCTGGCCAAGGTATCGGAGGCTGCATCGGTGTGGAGCAGCTGCACTGGAGGGAGAGATTGCGGCCTTGAAGCTCCAGCTGGACGATGTATCTACAAGGGCTCAGGCGTTACAGGGGGTTGTCAGTACCAGCGAGTCCCAGTTGTCGCTGGTAAGGGCCATTGCCGCCTTCAGGGAGGCGAGCCTCGAGGAGCGGATAGGTACCCTTGAGCGGGACGCTCAGGCTGCGGCGGAGCAGGTTGCGACCCTAGTGTAGGAAAACCGGCATCTTCGGGAGCAGGCCACTTCCTCTGGCCATGCTCGTGAGCTTTGGGTTTATGCTGAGGCCCAGCGGGACGTATACAAATATCTGTGGGAAGCCGGTATCGTGACCGAAGCTCCTTTCGAGGGGGCGCGCCAAAAAGCTCGGGAGGCCCGTATGGACTGTGGTTTTAATACGGCGACGACATGGGCCGATGATGGCGCAGGTGGGAGCGCGGATGGCACTGAGTAGAAAGAAGTGTTTTTCTTTTTTCTTTTCGCCGTTTGGCGTTTGTTGTCATTTTTTTTTGTTTTTTCTCTTTTTATTTTTTTATTGACCGGGTGTAAGCGGGAATGACCCACAATTGTTTTATGAATAAAAGAAATCTGCCTTCCGTTATTTGCCCTGTATCTATTTTGCACCTCCCCTTTTTTGGGTTTTTCTTTGCATGTGTTTGAAAGGGTTTCTTGCCTTCGAGTTCGACTTCGATAGGCATGTCAGTTTTCGATTTTTGGAGACTTTTCCTTCTCGACTCGGGGTGATCGATTCGGAACCGCCGTTTGGTGGTGATGGCGTTTAGCCTTAGTCCCAGTCCGGGCGCGGCCGGGCTACTGGCCGTGAAGATGGAAATGCAGCCTTTTAGTTCGACCGAGGTCGAACGTTACGTGTTTATAATTTTAGTTCGAGTTTGGCGTACTCACTTGGATGTCGAGGGTGTTTAACCCGTGCCTTGATTTGTTGGAGACGAGTTTCGCTGAGTTTAGTGGTGGAGGAGCCGCGTCTGAGTCCTGGTTCAGCCACGGTCAAAGCTCGTTAAGTTTGAGGTCGTAAGCATCTGAACTTATCGTTCGAGCGGGTTGGAACTTGTTGGAGTTGACGACGAAGGTGCATAGCCCGAGTCCCAGTTCAACTGTTGTTGAATTTGTGGGCGAAGGCGCATAGCCTGAGTCTTGGCTCATCCGTAGTTGAATTTATTGGCGAAGACGCATAGCCTGAGTCCTAGTTCAACTGTTGTTGAACTTTCAGATTTTTAGGGGCAAAGGCGCATAGCCTGAGTCTTGGTTCAACTGTAGTTGAATTTATTGGCGAATGCGCATAGCCTGAGTCCCAGTTCAACTGTTGTTGAACTTTTGGTTTTTTGGAGGCGAAGGCACATAGCCCGAGTCTTGATTCAACCGTAGTTGATTTTATTGGCGAAGAGCCTGAGTCTTGGTTCAACCGTAGTTGAATTTATTGGCGAAGGCGCATAGCCTGAGTCCCAGTACAACTGTTTTTGAACTTTCGGTGTTTTGGAGGCGAAGGCGCATAGCCTAAGTCTTGGTTCAACCGTAGCTGAATTTATTGGCGAAGGCGCATAGCCTAAGTCTTGGTTCAACCGTAGTTGAATTTATTGGCGAAGGCGCATAGCGTGAGTCTCATTTCAACTGTTGTTGAACTTTCAGTTTTTTGGAGGCGAAGGCGCATAGCCTGAGTCTTTGTTCAACCATAGTTGAATTTATTGGCGAAGGCGCATAGCCTGAGTCCCAGTTCAATCGTAGTTGAATTTATTAGCGAAGGCGCATAGCCTGAGTCCCAGTTCAACTATTGTTGAACTTTCGGTTTTTTGGAGGCGAAGGCGCATAGCCTGAGTCTTGGATCAAACGTAATTGAATTTATTGGCAAAGGCGCATAGCCTGAGTCTTAGTTCAACCGTAGTTGAATTTATTGGCGAAGGCGCATAGCCCGAGTCCCGACATTGGGGGTATTGAGTGGTGGAGCTCGATTTTGGTTTGAGACTTTGAGCAGTTTATGTGTTGTCTTCCCAATCGGGGCGTGTGGGTTGTTTTGGGGCGTCTCTCGAGCGGGATATCTCTTTGCCGGTTTTTGACCGGGGCCCGCATCGGGAGTGTGGGGGATGCCTCATAGTGATCCTCCCTTAGGGGGGACTTCTTTCTCCCGTTTGCTCTATCGGGAATCAGAGAGAGAGAGGGCTTGCTCAAGCTGGGTTGTTTTTTTCTTTTCTAGCGCTCCCTTTTCTTTTGGATCTAGGAAGAACTACGCGATCTTGCTAGGAAATCCCCACAAATGGCGCCAAATTTTTTGACTCAAAAGTTACCATGCACTTTTATGAATACGAAACAACGTACATAAATTACGGGCCAATCATAGAAAGTCGTAATAATTCAAGAACTATGTAAAAGAGATAATAATAATAAGCACTCCCAATTAGGGTGAGAAATATTGACAACTTTTATTGATGATAATGATTTTATCTGCCTCTCCATGAAGAGGTTCAGAGCCTTACAATCATGTTGTATCCCTTTACGAGATTGGATCTTTCTTATCTGTTTTTCTCTCTCTCTCTCTCTCTCTCTCTCTCTCTCTCTCTCTCCCTCCCTTTTTCGGAGAGTCCCCATGGTGAAGAAGAAGAAGTCCCCCTTATGAGGTTTCCTCTCTTGGTATTTATAGTTGTGAGCTGCATGAGCTGGCAGTCGGTGGCCGTGACCACATTGAGGCTTCGTCTTCAAGGTAGCGGATGGGTCGTAGCCTTATTAACCGAATCAGGCAGGGGTTAAGTACCGTTAATTATGAGTGGTTGTACCAATTATTAATCTTAAATTAACCAAAAAAGGTGATTAGCTTCGTCAGTTATCGTGGGGTCGGATTCTGACCCATACACTTATAATAATAAAGTAGTAGCTACATTGTTAAAGACACCCAACGGGGCGTTACCTACTTGGCTATTACATAGTATTGAAAACTCATGAAGTGTTATTATTAATTTGTACATTGGATGCTACATTGAGTGCCCATATTGTGAATAGTTGAAAGATTAAATCTCCTATTTTATGTCAATCTTCTTTACTTTTTATGCCTATAAAGGCTATGTAATTGCAATGGAAAGATACACCAAAGTGAATGAACAAAACTCTTCTCCCTTCTTTCTATCTCTTCGTATTTACATTTTACTGCATTACTTTTATTTTATAACATGTTAACAGCACAAAGCTCTAATTTTATTCTTAGCTCCCACTAAGTTGAGCCATATTTTATTAAAGTATGTAACATTATAATTTTTTTATGCCAGTACATATCATATGCTTAATTCGTACAACCTAAATTTTTCTTTGCAATATTTGATAATTTACATCATTCATGTTGTTGTTCCCTTTTCCGTCTGTTTCATATTTTTGTTTATCATGTATGCATATGTATGTAGTGTATACATTATCTAGTTACTGCAACTAATAACATGTTCAAAGTAGCGTATTTATTTTAATACTTCACTTATTTGTTGTCAACATTACTTTAATATTTAAATTTCTGATTAAATTCATGCACATAACTAATAATTGCATTTCCATTTGTTTAAATATTCTAACTGTGAGAAATAAATTGAAAAGTAATAATTTTATAGTTTAATTACTTTATATTTATTAGGACATAAATAATGTTTGTTACGTTCAATTCTATTAATACGTATATATCAATAATATAAAGTGGAATGAAACAGTATGTAATTTCTACTTTATGGCAACAATAAAATGAAATAGTAGATTGTTAACATGATATAGCTCTATTTTTATTTCTTTTATCTAAATCATTTTGTTATCATTAATTATTTATTATTATAATTATTTCTCTAACTTATTCATCTTTTATGATAGTTTTCACTATGTCAAATTTATCAAAACTTGAATTTGTTGCACTTGACATCACCGGGAGGAACTATTTATCATGGGTTCTTGATGCTGAAATTCACCTTGACGCTAAAGGTCTTGAAAATACTATTATACAAGGAAATGAAGCATCAAATCAAGATAAAGCGAAGGCCATGATTTTCCTTCGTCATCATCTACATGAAGGGTTAAAAACTGAATATTTAACCGTAAAAGATCCACTTGAATTATGGGTCAATTTGAAGGATCGATATGACCACCTAAAACTTACGGTATTACCGAAAGCTTAGTATAAGTGGATACATTTAAGGTTGCAAGACTTTAAAACCGTGAGTATAATTCTGTTATCTTTAAAGTAAGTTCTCTATTAAAATTATATGAAGACACTATCACAGATGAGGACTTATTGAAAAAAATATTTTCTACTTTTCACGCTTCAAATGTGGTGCTACAACAACAATACCATGAAAAAAGTTTTAAGAAATATTCTGAGCTAATCACATGTCTACTTGTGGCTGAGCAGAATAATACTCTATTAATGAAAAATCATGAAGCCCATCCCACTGGGTCAGCTCCATTTTCGGAAGTGAATGTTTTAGCAACGTATGATAAGTTTGAAAGAAAACAAAATAATTAACGTGGTCGTGGACATGGTCGTAAACGTGGACGTGGCAGGGGCGAAACAATTATCATCATTATGGTGGAAATAAATTGGAGAACAATAAGGGTTCTCAAATTAATCATTCAAAAGGTAAAGCTAGTATGTGTCACCGATGTGGTATGAGAGGTCATTGGGCACGCATTTGTCGTACGCCAGAGCATTTTGTCAAACTTTATCAAGCCTCCCTCAAGAAAAAAAGAAAATAATGTGGAGGCACACTTGACCTTTCAAAATAATAATGATGAAGCAAGTCCCTCAAATAAATATGATTCTAAGGTACATCTTGCATATAAAGATGATGATTTTGAAGGCCTAACAAATATTACTCATTTAGAAGTTGGAAACTTCTTTGAGGATATTGACGGAAGAACTAATCATCTTACTGGGGAATGAAGTTATAAAAGTTGTTATTTTTATCTTTGCAACTAGTTTATTTTTCTTGAGTGTATTTTCCTAAGGCATCATGTGTTGCTAGTTTCTACATTCCTAATGTATTTCTTAATATTTTTTTTCTGCTTGTCTTTCATATTTCTTATAATGTATTATTTGTCTTTTTTTATGAAGAATATGACAAATTCCCCAGTATTCAGTTGGAGTCAAGATTAATAAAGATGATATATGTCTTCTGGATAGTGCTACAAGACACACTATTTTAAATGATAAGAGATATTTCTCTTATTTGGTAATGAAAGAAGCGAATGTTAACACAATATCCGGTAGTACAAGATTAATTGAAGGTTCGGGAAGAGCCAATTTATTACTACCAGGAGGAACAAATTTGGCTATTGATGAAACATTATATTGTAGTAAATCTCAAATAAACTTATTAAGTTTCAAACATATTCGCCAAAATGGCTATCATATTGAGACTACAAATGATTAAAAGATTTAATATCTTTATATTACTACAATAATGTCCGATAAGAAATATGTGCTTGAAATGTTACCTGCTCTTTCCTCCGGCTTGTACTATACAAGTATTAGCAGGATTGAAACACATGCCGTAGTAAATGAGAAGTTTACTAATCAAGATAATTTTATTATTTGGCATGACCAGTTGATCCATCCTGGTTCTAATATGATGCGTAAAATAATTGAGAATTCACATGGACATGCAATGAAGAATCGGAAGATTCTTCAATTTAAGGAATTCTCTTGTGCTGAATGTTCTCAAGGAAAATTAATTATTAGACCATCAACTATTAAAGTTAAGATGGAAACCCCTGCATTTCTTGAACATATACAGGATGATACATGTGGGCCCATTCACCCTCCATATGGACCATTCAAATATTATATGATTTTGGTAGATGCATCTACGAGATGGTCACATGTGTGTTTACTATCAACTTGCAATATAGCATTTGCGAGACTGTTGGCTCAAATAATAAAGCTAAGAGAACAATTTCCAGATTATGCAATTAAGACAATTCGTCTTGATAATGCTGGTGTTTACATCCCAAACCTTTAATGATTATTGTATTTCAACTGGGATACCAATTGAGTATCCGGTTGCTCATGTTCATACACAAAATGGTCTAGCAGAATCATTGATCAAACGCCTCCAATTAATTGCTAGACCAATGCTTTATGAGAACAAAACTTCCCATTTTAGTATGGGGTCATGCTATTTTGCATGCAGCAGCACTTGTGCGGATAAGGCCTATAAGTTATCATAAAGTCTCCCCATTGTAATTGGCTTTTTGTCAGGAGCCAAATATTTCTCATCTTAGGATCTTTGGTTTTGCGACATATGTTCCAATTGCTCCACCACAATGCAGAAAGATGGGTCCCCAAACAAGGTTGGGGATATATGTTGGATATGAATCTCCTTCTATTATAAAATGTCTAGAGCCGATGATTAGAGATTTATTTACGGCAAGATTTTCTAATTGCCATTTTGATGAATCAGTACATCCAACATTAGGGGGAGAAAATAAGCAGCTAAAAATGAAGATAGATTAGAATGCATTATTACTATCTCATTTAGATCCTCGAATAAATCAATGTGAACAAGAGGTTCAAATGATTATTCATTTGCAAAATATTGAAAATCAATTGCCAGATGCATTCACTAACCTACCAAGCGTGACTAAGTCACATATTCCAGCTGCTAATGCTCCAATTCAAGTTGATATCCCAGCAGGAAAATTAATTAAAACAAATGAGTCTAAGCCATGCTTGAAACATGGTAGACCAATTGGTTCTAAAGATAAAAATCCTCGAAGAAGAAAAGGAGCAAGTGATCAAAGTAAATATAACACAGAGGTAGTTGCTCAAGAAAAGCCCCAAGACGTAACAAATGATAAGACCTTAGGGGAGGTCCAGGTACCTGAAAATAATAAAAATGAGGAGATAACAATAAGTTACGTCTCAACCGGGAAAAGATGAAACCGAAATAATATTGTTATCGATAACATTTTTGCTTATAATGTTGATGTTGAAATAATGTAACAAGATAAGGATCTTGAACCAAAATCTGTCAATGAATGTAGATAGAGAAATGATTGGCCAAAATGGAAATATGCTATCCAGGAAGAGTTAACTTTACTTGGAAAACGTAAAGTCTTCGGACCCATAGTTCGAACACCTGAAGGCATAAAGCCAATAGGGTATAAATGGGTTTTTGANGGCAGTGCAAGAAAAACTTGATATGTATCTAATGGATGTTGTTACAGCCTATTTGTATGGATCATTAGACAACGAAATTTTTATGAAAGTACCTGAGGGATTTAAAGTTCCATAAGCATATAAAAGTTTTCGAGAAACTTGTTAAATAAAGCTTCAGAAATCTTTATACGGATTGAAACAATCAGGTCGTATGTGGTACAATCGCCTGAGTGAATACCTGTTGAAAGAGGGGTACAAGAATGATCCAATTTATCCTTGTGTCTTTATAAAAAAGGTCTGGATCTGAATTTGTTATAATTGCCGTGTATGTTGATGATTTAAATATCATTGGAACTTCTGGGGAGCTTCCAAAAACAGTAGACTGTTTGAAGAAAGAATTTGAAGTGAAAGATCTTGGAAAGACAAAATTTTGTCTTGGTCTACAAATTGAGTATATGAAAGATGGAATATTTGTCCATCAATCAACATACACCGAAAAGATTTTAAAGCGATTCTATATGGATAAAGCAAATCCATTGAGTACCCCGATGATTGTGAGATCACTTGATAGAAAGAAAGATCCATTCCGACCTCATGAAAATGGTGAAGAGCTTCTTGGTGCCGAAGTACCATATCTTAGTGCAATTGGGGCATTAATGTATCTTGCCAATAATTCCCGACAAGATACAACTTTCTCAGTAAGCTTATTGGCAAGATTTAGTA
>MU711316.1:62009-77117 GCA_026770625.1 Nicotiana glauca | reverse complement strand
TGCATGATATTTGTCTGATCTACAGAAAGGTCGATCTCAGACAGGCTATTTATTTACAAGTGGAGGTACAGCCATATCATGGCATTCGACAAAACAAACTATGGTTGCTACTTCTTCAAATCATGCAGAGATAATAGCCATGCACGAAGCAAGTCGAGAATGCATTTGGTTGAGATCGATAACTCAACACATTCAGCAAACATGTGGTCTTTCTTCGAAAGAGAATATTCCAACAATATTGTATGAAGAAAATGTTGCATGCATAGCTTAATTGAAAGGAGGATATATCAAAGGAGATCGAACAAAACATATTTCACCGAAATTCTTTTTCACTCATGATCTTCAGAAGAGTGGTGAAATAGATGTACAACAATTTCGTTCAAGTGATAATTTGGCTGATCTGTTCACTAAGGCATTACCAACCACAATATTTGAAAAGCTGATATATAAGATTGGAATGCATCGTCTTTGAGACGTTAAGTGATTTTTCATCAGGGGGAGTAAGTACATGCTGCACTCTTTTCCTTAACCAAGGTTTTGTCCCACTGGGTTTTCCTTAGTAAGGTTTTTAATGAGGCAGCAAGCAATGCATATTATAAATAACTATGTACATCCCAATATTTTTTTTGTAATTTCTTAATGAGGCACATTATCTTACATGGACATCCAAGGGGGAGTGTTATGAACAATTTGTACATTGTATGCTACATTGGATGCTATATTGGATACTATATTGGATGCTCATGTTGTGAATAGTTGAAAGATTAAATCTCCTATTTTATGTCAATCTTCTTTACTTTTTATGTCTATAAAAGTCCATGTAATTAAATGGAAAGATACACCAAAGAGAAAGAACAAAACTCTGCTCCCTTCTTTCTATCTCTTCTTATTTAGATTTTACTGCATTGCATTTATTTTATAACATGAAGAACATTTTTGTTTCCAAGGGATTCAAGATTAGTGCATGCATACTTACTAATATGTTTAACTAGATAAGTATTAGATTCTTAATCAGTTTCTAAGACAGCGGTTACAAAAGGTGGTGGATAGTGCATAGTTTCAAGATCCGTGGCATTGTTAAGAGCATCCTTAGCCAGCTTTTGTGCTGGTTTGTTGGCCTCTCTGAAGTTGTGCTCCATTGTTTGAACTTTCACTTGGTGCATCAATAACTTACAGTCATGAATAATATTGTTAAGCAGCATGTAACCATGTTGTAGACATAGAATGACGTCTGCTGAGTCTGTCTCCACATCAATGTTAGTAAAGCCCTGTTTCCTTGCTAGTTGTTGGCCTTTCTTTAATGTCATAAGTTCTACATGCAGAGTAAATAGACCATAAGAAGATCCCTTGAACCGCAACACCTATATGCCATTATTATCTCTAAATAAACCACCAAAGCCACATATGAATGTTTCATTATTAAAGGTGCCATCTATGTTAACCTTAATATGGTTAGCAGCAGGTTTGATCCATTTTACATAAATATGGATGTTTTTTATGCATAGATTCCTTTTCAGTAAGAAATTTATATTCAACTGCTAACTTGTAAGAATAACGTATATAGGCTTTCTTCGTAGTGTTATTACTGTTTGTCCAAATGTACCATATTGCAAAAGGAAACATATCATGCCAATCTATGTGGCGCTTTCTTAGAAAACGGTTTAGGTCACGAATATTTATCAACCAATGGTTTGTTGACTTGTAGCCATTCATATTGATGCCTAACTGAACCCAGAAGTTCTTAACTACCGCTCAATGCATAAAGAAGTGGGTAATGCTTTCCTTATCATGCTTGGAAAATGAGCAGTTAGGATCAATATTAATTCCAATGTGGTTTAAGTCGGTTCGAGTTGGTAGATTGTTGTGGAGTCATTTCCAAAAAGGAATTTTATTTTGTTTGAGCATTTTGGGTCCCCAATCCAATTAAAATCTTGAGTTATATTGGTGTGGTTGACTAGGAGATTATAACAACACTTACTAGAAAAAAGTTCATTTGTCGTTAGTGACCATATCGGAATGTCACAATTGTAGTTGTTATAAGGAGTGGTGGATTTAATCTTGTTTAATAAAGGAGCGTGGATTTGTAAAGATATTTTAGACATGTTCCACTGGTTGTTAACCCATAAGTCATTAATAGTGAGTAAATTTTTATTCTGACCTAGAGGACCAAAGATACATTGACGTGGCGTAGGAGTTTGGTGGATCCAACAGTTGTCCCAGGCATTTAGAGAAGAAAACTTCTGGGGGATCCAAGTAATTCCTTTACTACAAATCTCGCATCCCTAGATAATTCTATTCCAGATAAAGGAGCCTTTTTTACTTATTTACCGTGAAAATGGTAATAACAATTAAATTTGTAAACGGAATTCTAAAAATACGTGATCTATTCTCTAGTTAGTTGTTATGGCAGTGTAGGTTAAGAATATGCAGTATAACAATAAAATACGAACTAAATCGAGGCAGTAAGAAAACCGAAGAGGCATGCTGGCTGGATGCAGAGTAGGTCGATGGAGGCCTCGGGGCCGAAACTCAGGTTGAGTTCGAACTATTGGGGACATTCGGGAAAGGGATAACAAGCAAAAATACGACTAAGTAAGGCTCTTTACGGCCAATATTGAGTTGTGTCACAAAGAACAAGTTAAAATACAATGAATATAAGGGTGGCCTCGAGCCAATACCGAATGATATAAAGAATGATCGAATATGAATGACTTTGGACCAAGGAGAATAAGAAAATTAGAGAGAGAGAGAGAGAGAGAGAGAGAGAGAGAGAGAGAGAGAGAGAGAAGATATAATTGCTTTAATGGAGGAATGGAGCTCTCTTCCTACAAAGTGTTAATGACCCTGCATTTTATAGAAAGGGGATGCCCAAACTTAGTACAAAATATCATGACAAAAAGGGGTGAGATGTGACAGTCCGTTAGCTCTGCTTCACGTGCGGGCTGGCGTCAAATTGCATAAATAGATTCAGCCGACCCCAGGTGCATCCCTCAGAGAATTCTTGTCTTCATCGGGCCTTTAGTTGATGTTTGTTCTTGGCAAGGCATCGACAAGTTTTGAAGGAGGCAATCGATTAGAGATCCTGCGCTTCCGGGTTCGCTCTTCGAAGTATCACTTCGGGGGGGAGTCGGTTCCCCAGTTTTCACCGCACACAGATAGTCTCCGCGTTGTTTAGAGGGAAGTGATAAGAAACATTATGAACACATTATTTCCTAATCCTTGGTATATGTATCATAACGATGGTACATCCCTCCTTTGATAGGTATCGAAGCACTTCGCCTTATTTCTTCTCTGAGTCCACCCGAATGGTTACGACCCTTGGAGCCATTTCTATCGATTCAATTTCTATAAACGCATTAATTAGGCCTATCGTTACATTTTTCGAGGGAGATGATGGAACCGTCGGTTGCTTTGCCCTCCCTATAAATAGGGATTTTTACTGCTGGCTTTCCTTGCTTAAGCTTTCTTCGATACCTATCTCTCTTTCCTGCTCCGCCTCCTTGAAATTCCACTGCCTTGTCGTGTTTGAGGTCCCAAGCTTCCAGATTTTATGCCACATATGCCCCGACTCCTTTTCTGATCTCTTTTTGATTTGATGAAATTATACCGCTGCTATGTTGCTATTATCTCGGGGTGATGAGGCAGAGGATCGATTCTTCTGACCCTGGGGGGTTTTTCTTTTGGTCTATGCACCGCTAATCAAGAGGGGGCTCGGATTATACACCACTACTCACCCTCCTCCCTTGGCTCGGCGCATTACACCCCTTTTGTATTTCTGTAGCCGGGGTAACGTTTCAAGAAGTGGTCTGGTGGGATTGATACTGGCGGGTTTCACGATAGCCTGATTGTTCACCCAGCCATTTCTTGTCTCCTTCCCTCACCTCTATTCCTTTTGAAGATGCCATTCTAACGAATTGATGTGGGGTCTCTGAGGGCCTCGGACTTGGGTGATATTGTCTTTGAGGTTATACACCCTAGGGGATGACGACAGAGGTGTCGCACAAAAAGTATGCTAGACTCCTAGGCCTCTGCTGTATGCATATCTTCAGATTTCTTTTTTGTGTAATGATCTCCTCGTGGGCTTTTGTAATCATATGTAAGGACCCCTCGAGGGCTGCTGTTTATTGATTTCTTGTGTATATGAATACACTTCCTCTAACTTCTGATTTCCTTACTTTGCTTTGTTTTTGTATGGTCTCGTGCCTTTCAAGGCTCTTTGGATGTCTTTTTTTATTTGTTGTCTGCCGATATTCGACCTGAATGTGAGCATTCGTTCTGATCTCCTATTGATTAACACGGTTTTCCTTTAACCTACCGTCGTATTTTGAGTTGATTTTGGATCACTCTGATAGGGCTATTAGGGCCGTCCAAATTATTCGAAGATCATGCGTTGAATTTCGGTACCTTTGGGAAAGTTATCCTGGATTAAGGTTGTCTTTGAGTATCTGGGTTCCCTATTCATCTTTGATGTAGATATCCCCTTTCCAGAATGTATAGGATTGACCTTTGTTTGTGCTTGGGTGCTCCCTCTAACCTTTGGGGAGCTTTTGATTTATAAGATGGCCGTGTGTAGGGTATCTTGTGTCCCAACACAAAATGATAACAGTAACATCGGACTGTCGGGTCCTTATCATGAAGGCGGGGGTGATGTCTTCGGACATTTTGGTGGCTTTTGAGGGGAGGCCTGATCGAGGACTGGCGGGTTAGGGACACTGGTAGCTTTTCGAACGTAGCCTCCGGGCATAGATTTTCCTGCTATTAGATCACCCTGACTGATGTTCGAGGGTCTTTCCGTATGAGCGTTCATCAAGACGCAACTGCATCTGCTAGCTGTCTTCCTTCGGCAGAGGCCTTTGTGCGCTGACCTTGTGTTGATGAAGGCATCGCTAGCCTTAGGAGCTTTATTTTACCGTGGTTGAGGCTTCCGAGGCCGGCTATCCTACCGGCACAAGATACGACACTGCTGGTCGGTGCCCTTGGTTGTTTTTGCATCCTTGGGGGTCGTCGGGACCTGCCTTTAATGGCTGCTTTATTTGGAGAAGGCAAAGACCGAGCTCAGGCGAGTCGTTCCTCCCAGTATTGGTGCCACGCTTCCGATACTCTTGTTAGTTATTTGTAGGGACGAAAGGATATCCTTCGGGCAACATGCCCTACGTTCCGCAGGTTCAATCTACAATGATTATGAATTCAGCAGTTGTTCTTTCCTTTCGCTGTCGCGGGCATTGTTGGTGTCAGACAGTCCCTTGGCGGTCCAGATGTGCCCCCTCCCTGGGCTGTAGATCTCCAGGCGGGCAGCGTCGATAATGAGATATATGATGTGAGGTGGGTTTTATCAAGGCGAAGCCGCTTTGCGCTTCTGAGGAGAATGCATCGATTAAGCTGGGTGTTTCTGGAGCCCTTGATTCCCGGGGACGGGCCCACAATATGGGAGCTATTTTATGGAGCAGGTTGCTTTCTATAATACGTGCTTTGCCCTATCTATCCTTAGGGCTAACCCCCTTTCTGTTATATCATCTGCAGAAAAAATGGTATTTTTGGAGTAGCTTAAGGGCGACGTTAATTTTTCCAGAGTGACTCGTGGGGAGCTAAGAGATCAAGTACAGGCTTATGCTTTGGAAGGGATGGATGCCTCGGCTAAGGTTTCTGCCTTTGGGATTCAACTCATTTTGGCTTGCGTTAGTACCAACGCCCAACCGGGTATGTTCGTAAAACTTCGAATCCGATCTTCTAAAGTTTTCAAAGTCGAGATAATTGATGCTTGGGCTGAAGTGGAACTAAGACTGGGTATAGGCCAGATGGGAGATGACGAATCATATGAGGGGTGCCACTGACGTCCAGGCTGGAATGGAGCAAGCCTTCGACCGAGGGTAGCGAGTCAAGGAATGTGTTCGTTGTAAACCGAAGATGGGTACTCGAGCATGTTGGTGCAAGGGGTTCCGTCGTCCCGGAGGAATTTGCACAAGCAAGAAGAATAATTGTGGCGCTTGATTACTTCTTGTTGTGCTCGTGGAGAGTGAATTTTTGAATAGTTGTGGCTTCTTTTGGTGTGGAGTGTAGATTCTACCATTTTGTCAAAATGTACGCGGAGTATGCCTGTAGATGGAGAATGCACTTTTTTCGCGCATGCAATATATAAGAAGGAATTACAAACTTTGTAATTTTGGTAAATGTTTCTTTCTTTGTTACTTTCGACCGCGCAAGCCGATTTTGGATGTTCGGTGGGATTCTTGTAGGTCCAGAACTGATCGGGCAGATCGGGGGTTCTTATGCATGATTTTTTATGTGAGTGGGTTTCAGCACTTTCGCGTTGGGCCTAGCTGCTTCATCTTGGCCTTCGAGTTGTGCTCATATTCGACCTTTCCTGCTTTTCAAATTCTTCGTGCCCGTGCTGGCAGGTAGTAGTTGTTTTCATCTTCCACCTTTGGGCATTCTGCCATTTTCAGTTGTTTTTAGGTCTAGTCCATGAGTCATATTGTGACGCGAGCTGCAATTGATCTTTGAGATTTTTTCCTAGCAGCATGGGCGAATGTGGATGGCTTTTCGCGATTTAGGTCGAAGTGACCTCGCAGACACGTGACTTGGAAATTTAATCGACAGATGACAGTCTCTTTTGATTTATGCCCTTTGGCATCCTACAATTCAATTGTTTCAAGTCCAATTTCCAAGTCGTACTGTGATTTTGGGCTTCAATTGACCCTCGAGCTCTTTCCTGCTTGTATGGGATTACGATGATGTCCCTTTGTGCTCTTGGTTGAATTTGATCTTGCAGGCACGTGGCCTAGAGATCCGATGACGGTATCATCTGGGCCATGCCCTAAGGCATACTGCATTTTAACTATCTTGGGTTCAGTCTTCGAGTCGCGTTGCGATTCGAGCTACAATTGACCCTTAAGTTTCTTCGATTCTCTGGCTGGCAATGATGGCTTTCATTCCCCGCCCTTGGGTGTTTCATAGTTTTGGGTCCAGTCTCCAAGTCGCATTGCGATCCAAGCTATAATCGACCCTTAAATTTCATTGAGTTTCTCGCGACAGTGGCACTTAAACCATTTGGTCGTAGAGACCTTTTAGTTTGTGTCCAGGAGGCTTGCATAGTTAACTATTTTGGATCCGATCTCCGAATAGGGTTACCATTCAAGCTCATTTTAATACTCAAGTTGTTAAGATTTTTTAGCTGGCGATAATGGCTCTTGCGTTGTTTTTTGCCTGTGCGCTTGCTTAACTAGCGACAATGGCTCTTATGCTGTTTTTGCCCGTGGGCTTCTTTGTTTTAACTGGTTCTTTCCAAAGTATAGTCGGAGTAGTGGCGTGTGATTTTTTAGCAACGGTCCGGCATTCGCAAGTCACATTATTTTGGCTGTATCAATCATTTTGACCGTAGTCATATGTGTTTGGTCGTAGCCATTTTTGATCCCTAATGATAGTTTAGGCATTTACATCGAGGGTATGCCCTTTAGGGATCCTTACAAATGCGATGTATAGTTAAACTTTGGGTTTTTCATGCCTGTTAAGGTCTTACAGTTTTGCCATGCCTGTTGAGGTCTTATAGTTTTGTAGCGTAGATTTGGTTATGCCGAGGTTGCCCACTAGGGTATCACAGTTATGCATTTTCCAGTATGTGGCGATTGGCGACAGCCTCCGATTCATCGAGTTTGCTCGAAGACAGCTGCTCGTGAGCTCGGAGTTGTTTTCTAGGGGATTGATGAGCCTGGCATTGTCAACCTGGGGTCATGCAGGTGAGTCTCCGAGTATATCAGATCTGTTTAAGCTTGAATACCGCTTTTTGTTGGAGTTGTATCGCGAGGGCTTTGTGAGCCCGGAGTTCTGACCCTAGGGTCGTGGAGGCGTTGAACCGTTTAAGTCTCTATGTATCTTGGGACGGGGTAGGCGGAGAAGTCCTTTGTTAAGAGTATACTACGACTTTCCCCTTTATGAAAATGAGATGATAGAGGATATTCTCCATTTTGTCGGCGTAATACGCGTGCTATTGTGCTGGGCCGACCTATTTTTGGTAGAATATGGTTGCTTCAGTGATTTGCCTTACTCCGAGAAGGAGCCTTCCTCTTTTTTCATGGGAGAAAATGGATTTTTTTAATTGCCCGATCTAATAGTACATGTTTCCGCTTTGGCGGGATCTGACTACATCGACTATTTGACCCTACACATCGTTTCCCCATAGAGACCTTCGCTTGGATTTTCTCCACCTCCTTTGCATTAGGAGGTTTTCAGGGTAGATGCCGCTCGCCGTCTATAAGTAGGACGTAAAGGTATCTTCAAGAAATTCTATGTAGTTTCCCCTCTAAGCGGCTGCGCAACCGTAGCTTCATTAAAAACCTTACCGTTAAAAATCCTTTTTGGATAAAAAAACTCGATCGAAGGAAAAGAGTACAACAGGCGGTGCTTTAGGGGTCTTGAGGTCTCTTAATAATATTAGTATCCTGGTATCTCCGGTTGAGTGTCTGCATGAAGGTAAGTTCTTAATACTAAAGAAAACAAAAATAATGGGTGTACCTTAAAACGAGATAGGCTGGTGGCACCTCTAGATTCAGCTTATTATGACCGTCCGAGGGAGGACACGTGATGCCGATTTCTATTTTTGACAAGACCGAGTGGGGTTGAAGCTTGATTCGGTCGTTGGCTCTTTTGGGAGTGGAGGTATGGGCGCCGGTAACACATCGTGTATTGAGAACATTTCCCTTCCTGCGTGTTGTTCCCCATAGACGGTTTTTATCCCGTCCATCGTCAGGAATTTTACCATCTGGTGGAGAGTGGACGTTGCTGCTCTCATGCAGTGTATCCATGGTCGCCCAAACAAAGCGTTATACCTCATATCTCTCTCGATGACATGGAATTTGGTGTCTTGTGTTGTGCAGGCCAGGGTAATCAGAAGGATAATTTCTCCCTTCGTTGTTTCGCTTGCCATGTTGAACCTATTAAGAACCCGAGTGGCGGGCATGACCTGCTCAGTTAGTCTGAGCTGTGCCACTACCTTCGACCTGATAATATTGGTCGAGCTACCTGGATCCACGAGAACACGTTTTATCTTAAAAGAATTCACAAGGAAGGAGATTACCATGGCGTCATTGTGCGGTCGAGATAGACCATCGGTATCTTCTTCGCTGAATGTGAGGGCGTCTTCGGGGATATATCCCCGAGTCTGCTTTTCCTTGGTGATAGATATTTTGGTTTTCCTCATCATGGCTTCCTGCGGGGTATCGGCGCCCCCTATGATCATGTGGATGACGTATTGCGGCTCGTTTGCCTAATTCTTCTTGGTTGCCACCCTGTCTCAAAACTAATTCTAGGCTCGATCGCTAAGGAATTCCCGAAGGTGCCCTTTGTTGAGCAACCGGGCTACTTTTTCTCATAGTTGGTGGAAATCCTCGGTCCTGTGGCCGTGTGTGTTGTGGAACTCACACACCAAGTTGGAATTTCTTTACAAAGGGTCCAACTCTATCGGTCTGGGATACGTGGCATCCCTGATTTTGCTGATGGCGTACACAATGTCTGATACATTGATGCTGAAGTTATATTCCGATAAGTGGGGCGCGTTCGTTGGTACTATATTTCGATCAAACCTCGTTCTGTTGACTAGCCCCCGAGGATCCTGTCCTCCATCTATCCTCATATTGTTGCAGGGTATATTGCGCCTTGGGGCGTTCCTCCTGTTTTCAAGGTACGGTTGGTATCTTTCTTTGCTTGGTTTTAACTCTTTTTCCAAGAGTCTATTCGGGTACACTGATCCTGAAGGGGCTCCCATCTGGTAATTGTCAGCCCTGATCTTTTACTATACCGATTGTGAACGTCCGACCAGATTATGGCTAGATATTTGATTAAATTCTGCTTTAGTTGTTTTGAGGCCATCGAGATTCATTTGTTCAGTCCTTTGGTGAAGGCCTGCACCGCCCAGTCATCGGAGACTGGTGGCAGCTCCATTCATTCCATCTGGAAGCGGGATACGAACTCTCGCAACATCTTGTTCTCCCTTTGCTTGATTTTGAAAACGTTGGATTTCCTCGTTTACCTTGATTGCTCTGGCATGTGATTTTACGAAGGAGTATGCTAGCATGGCGAATGAATCTATGGAGTTGGGAGCCAAGTTGTGGTACCACATCATGGCCCCCTTTGAAAGCGTTTCTCCGAATTTTTTCAATAACACGGACTCGATATCATCATTTTTTATGTCGTTGACTTTTACTGCGCAGGTGTAAGAAGTGACGTGTTCGTTAGGGTCGGAGGTGCCGTTGTACTTAGGGAGTTTCGCTATTCTGAACTTTTTCAGGATGGGCTTTGGGGCCGCTTCCTCGGGGAATGGCCTTTTAAAGAACTTCTTTGAATCCAAGCCTCTAAGGACTAGGACGCACCTAGGATCTGATCAACCCTAGAGTTGTAGGTCTCGACCTTTTAATCATTGGCCGCAATCATTTTCTCACCTGATTCGATCCTTTTGGTGAGGTCCTCGAGCATTTTTACGATGGCGGGATCGTTCACTGATCCGTTGTTGTTCGACCTTTCGAGTATTCGCTCGACGGGGGGAGCCATCTCTGCTGCCTCTGTGCTGGGGGTCCTCGGATGGATTTGCAGCTGAGCGATGGCCAGTTGCTGTGCCTCCAACATCTTAAAGATAACGTGAAGACTAACTTCATGTTCTTCCTCGGCTGGGGTTTTTGTGCTTCCTGTTGGTCGCCGTGTTGTACGCTCCTATCAATGTAAGAGGTTTCGTCGACTCGTTGTGCGTCCTATGAATTTGCGTCCGCTAGGATCGGTCTGGGAGTGATATCAGAATTCTAGGAAGTGCTCTAACGGCCGGGACAACCACACCATTTTCCCCGTGATTTTTGAGGTTGTTGTTTTCAGCTCCGTTTATCAAGCCAGACTTTTTAGTCTGAAATCAAAGGATCTTGGACAAGTAAAGTTTGAAATATAACGTGTGTTTTTGTGGAACTAAACCAGTAAGAAAATAATAACTATTATTTTAGCCCTACGGTGGGCGCCAAACTGTTTACTGTGAAAATGGTAACAATAATTATAATTGTAAATGGGATTCTAAAAATACCTGATCTATTCTCTAGCTAGTTGTTAAGGTAGTTTATGTTAATAATACGCAGAATAACGATAAAATTCAAACTAAATCGAGGCAGTAAGCAAACCAAAGGGGCTTGCTGGCCGGATGTAGAGTAAGTCGATGGAGGCCTCGGGCTGAGCTCGAACTATCGGGAACAGTCAGGAAGGGGAGAACAAGCAGAAATATGACTAAGTAAGGCTCTTTACGGCCAATATTTAGCTATGTAATGAAGAACATGTTAAGAGACAATGAATATAAAGGTGGCCTCCAGCTAGTACCGAATGATAGAAAGAGTGGACCAAGGAGAATGAGCAAATTAGAGAGAAAGAGAGAGAAGATATTATTGCTTTAATGGAGGAGTGGAGCTCTGTGCCTACAAAGTGTTAATGAACCCCCTTTTTATAGAAAGGGGATGCCCAAACTTAGTAAAAAAATATCATGACAAAAAGGGGCGAGATGTGACAGTTTGTTAGCTCTACGTCGCTTGAGGGCTGGTGTCGAATTGCATGAATAGATTCGGTCGACCACAGGTGCATCCATCGGGGGATTCTTGCGTTCGTCGGTCCTTTAGTTGATGTTTGTTCTTGGCAAGGCATCGACGGGTTTTTAGGGGGCGATCGACCCGAGATCACGTGCTTCCGGGGTCGCTCTTCGAAGTATCACTTCGGGGGGAGGGGGAATTGGTTCCCCAGTTTTCACCGCACACATTACTGTTATTTTTATTTTCCATGGAGTTCATAGATAATCTTTACCCAAGGTGAGTGGGCATTTTCTAGAAGTCTTCATCCAAGATTGGCTAGGTTAACCAAATTCTTATTTCTAGCAGTACGGATCCCTAAACCACCCTTTTTCTGCTTGGTGATAGTATCCCATTTTATTAGATGGAGCTTTTTAGAGGTACACTGGTGCCCCGTAAGAAGTTACGCTGAATTTTATCTATAATTTTAAGGGTCTTTGAGGGCAGTAGGAAATGTTTCATAATGTGATTAGGGAGAGAATTTAGGCATGAAGGTGCTAAAGTACACCTCCCTGCCACAGTAAGGCAATTTGATTTCCATGCATCTAGTCTAGTTTACATGTTATCAATAACAAATTAAAAGTTAGATGCTCTAGGTTTGGAATTTGTAATTTGAAAGCCTAGGTATTTACCAAAGGCGTGACAAATATTTATTTTAAGGACATTAGAAATATTGTTGCAAATATTCTTTGGACAATGATTGGACACACTAATTTTTTATTTGGCTCTATTGATGGATTGACAAGACAAACAGCAAAGAGGTCAAGACATTGCATAATATTATGAATGGTTTTATTATTGATTTTGTCCATTAAGGTAAAGTCATCAGAGAAAAATAAATACGATAACTGGTAATTATTTTTTTCCTTTAGTTATGGGGTCCCAGCGTCTCATGCCTACATTATGGATAATGAGAGTGGATAACATCTCCATTCATAGAATAAACATGTATGGGGTTTAGATGGAACAAAATAGCCAGTTCTAGATCCGTTAACAAGGATTGCAATCCTAGATGAGGTAATACAATGCATAGTGAGCTTCGTAATATTTGGGGGGAAATTAAAGAACTAAAGGGCTCTGTAGATGAAAGACCACTCAAGGAAATCAAAAGTCTTTGCTAGGTCAATTTTTAAGAGCATATTATGATTTTCCCCACAATATTTGTTCATATTGAGCAAGAGCTCCTGAATGATTATAGCATTGTACCATGCCTTCCTATTTTTAATGATACTAGATTGACAAGGGCTAATGAGGATGTTTAGAAAAGACTTTAATCGATTAGTTAATCCTAGTAATGATTTTGTAAACAATGTTACAAAGTCCAATTAGCCTAAAGTTTGTTAAATTGTTTGCATTGGGGATCTTTGGAATGAGGCATAGAAGGGTGTCATTAATAACATCCGGAATTTTTCCACTAGTGAAAGCATCTTTGCAAAGGTTGATCACAGAGTTTCAATTATGCTCAATAATTTTGGAAGAAGAAGGGGTGAAGCCCATCCGGTCCTGGAGCTTTATATGGTTTGAAGGAGATTCAAGCTTGGATAATTTCACCATTCTGAGAGGATTATGTCGAGGGGATAAGTCAGTTTTGTTAAAACTTTTTGGATCATGCTTTATAGCTTTCTAGTTACTAATGGTATGTGAGGTTGTGAACACGTTGCTAAAATAATCTCTAGTGTGATTAAGGATGGCCCTTGGATCATCTATCAATTACTATTCTCATCTTTCAAGAAAATAATTTTATTTGTTCTACTTCTATTGATGGCCATAATATGGTAGAATTTCGTATTGGCATCTCCATCATTCAGCCATTGGATTCTAGAGCAGAGCTTCCAATAGTCCTCCTTAATTTTTAGGATGTTATTAAAATCATCTATTAGAGTGGCTTCTAAATTTTGAAGAAAAGGACTTGGACAATAAGAGGTGGAATTTTGAGTACCATTAAGCCTAGCTAAAATTATATATTTCTTTTGTTTGAGGTCACCAAAGGTATTGTTTTTCAAATTACTGACTAGGAATTTAAAAGAAGATGAAGCCGTTACAAATTGGTTGCTAGACCAAGCCGTAGCAACTAAATCCCTAAAGTGTGGGTGCTTGTACCAAAATGGTTCAAGACGAAAGGGCTTTGGAAAGTTATTGTATTGTTTAGGAATAAGATTTATAAGTAGTGAGTTATGGTCAGAGTGAGTTTTTGGGAGATGAGTTATAGTAGCATTAGGAAAGATTTGGGTCCATTGATCGTTACCCAATACTTTATCAAGTTGCTCCATTATTAGATTATTATTATTTAATCTACTATTTGACCATGTGAATCTACAGCCCTTATAATCAAGGTCAAGTAGGTTACAAAAGTTGAGATTAGACCATAACTTACACACACGTCTATGATTTAGTGATCCTCCTAATTTTTCATTAACTTTAACGACGTTGTTAAAGTCCCCTCCACAATCCAGACACCTTTATAATTATCAGAAATACTTTTAACATTGTTCCACATTTCATTTCAAGTAGTAACATTAGTACTAGCATATATTGAAAAGAATAACCATTTTTATATAATAGGACGTACCTCAATTGTTGGATGGATCTTTTGATTTCTACGGACAAATTTGTGCACAATTACCATGGAATTGTCCCATAGAACAACCATTCCGCCAGCTTGTCAATCCATAGGAACTTCAATCATATCGGAGAACCCAAACTCATTAAGAAGAGACCCATGAGATTGCATTCTTGTCTCAAGCAGCGTCACCACACTTGGGTGATGATGCATCATTGGATCTCTAAAATTCCTTCTAAAGTCTTCGTTATCCACCCCCCTCCTTATATTCCAAATTATTATATTAACATGACTTATCATGTTAAAATCTTGTGTATGAGAGTGACCATTAAATAAAAAGTCCCTAAGGGTTGTCGAGCTTCTCCTCAGGGAGGGAACTAGAATCATTGCCATGTTGCCCATTATTGGGTCATGTGGAGGACGAATGTCTATTGAACATTTGATAAAGTTTTGTGGGCAAGTAAGTATGTGCCTCTTCTCTAGTGCTTCTTTGAATAGAAATGCTTTTACCTCGACTAGGTTTGACAATTCCTCCATTAATTTCCCCCACTAAGTCGATTTGTTTGTTCACTTCTTCTTCTATTGGATTGCCTAAGTTCGGAGCTACTGGTCGGTTGGGATTTATTTCCTCCATTGGAATTTGCATGTTTAAATTTTGTGGTTGAGGTTTTTGTTGAGGAGGTGGTGCTTGATGTGGTGCCTCCCAAGGCATCAAAATAGGGTTGATGGTAGTTAAGGCTTCCGGGGGGAGTGGAAGGTCCAACCCTAGGTTTTGAGGGAGGATGGGAACAGGATTGAATTGGGGAAGGACGTTCCAATAAGTGCACATTTCCTCCACTAGATTTTGATTTAGTTGTGGAGCTAGTGGTTGCAAAATATTGTTCACCCAGACATGATTCGAATTGTTGCTCATTGCAAGATGGAGTCCCTCGGCCACTAATTGTGCTAGATATCTTGGATTTTGAATCA
>MU711316.1:29566-49495 GCA_026770625.1 Nicotiana glauca | reverse complement strand
TCTTCTTCTTCACAAGCTTTTTACCAAATTTCTTGCTTTTTACTCTCATTCACTTTATCTTCAGTTCATATCTTCTTGCCGTGTCGTCTTCAAATCATAACCCTAAAAGAGTTCCAATTCTTGATAGTTTCCCCAATGCTCCTGCTAGACATAGAAGGGGTAGAGGAGGTGTACTTTGTGGTGCTGAGTCGGTTCGTAGTGGTACCTCTGATTCCATCACTCTTTCTAGTTCTGGTAATTCTTCTAGAGGCTTTCTTTCTAACAAATCCTCTTCTAAAGGCAAAGAGCCTTCTGAACCTCTCCAAGAGCCTCTGGTTGAAGAAATTGTACCAACGGATTTATGTTTTGAACATGACAAAGAATCTCTTCGCGAACAAGTGATTAAATTAGAGAGGGCTGACAAATATCCCTCTTTAATTACTGAACCTCTGATTCAAATTGTTCGAAGAGACTGTCGTTGGAGAGATAACGCCCACATAGTCATTCTCAACCCTCACCAAAGAGTAACTTCTTATAAGGCTGGCTTTTCTTGCGTTTAAACTTATCCCTTCACTTTGAGATTTATTTCTGCCATTGACCCAGTTATTCTCGACTTTCGTCATTTTTTTAAAATCTGTTTGGCTCAATTTGGCCCACTTGTATGGAGAGCTATGGCTTGTTTGAGGTATATGTTGGTCAAAGATGATGTTGACTTTACCTTCCCTCATTTGATTCATCTCTATCACCCCAAGCTATTTCGTAATGGCGTTTTTACCTTATCAGCAAGAAGTAAGAGGGTTTTGATAAACCCTGAAGATAATAATGACCGTGGCTGGTACACACGATTTTTTGCTGTTCCCACAGTTGATTTGGTGGGTGAATCAAACATTCCCTTTCCTGAAAAATGGAACTTGGCACGTAAGTATTTTATTCCTTACCGTATCTGTTTTCATTATTTCAGTTCCTTTTCTAATCCCATTATTATTCCTTTGATTTTTGTAGCAACCGTGGGAGATGTGGAGCCCGTTCCTAACTTCCGTGTTTGGATTGACGCCATCCTGAAAGCCATGCCTATGGAGGCACAAACTTGGAAATCAATTTCCAACAAATATGGTTGGAAATTTAAGACCCATGGTATACATCTCTCTTTGCTTCTCGTGTGATAAACTATTTCCCCTCTTTCAATTTTCTATCCTTTTTATTGTCAGGATTTTCTATTCAAGGGATGTCAGCTGAAGTGGCTATTACTCTTAGAGCTTCTTCCAGTACTCCCCTAGCTTTGGAGAGGAAATAAGCCTTGCTGGCAAAGAGGAAAATAGTTGATGAGGATTCTGACATTGATGAAGATGAAGATATCTCTTTGACAGCTCGTCCCAGGACTAGGAGGCGCGTTGTTTCTAAGGATGAAATTGAAGTCTCTCCTGCTCGTGCCTCGGAGCCCATTACTATTACCTCTGATGAAGAAACCGCTCCAAGGGACAACCCTGAATCCATTCAACGCCTCTTTATTGAGGGTTTTGAAAGTGGTGACTTAGGTCCGGTTTTAGATGAAATCCCTCTTTCATCTTCCGTTCTTCCTTTATTTCAAGTGTTTCCCTACCTACTTTGTCTGTTCCTATCTCTTTATCAATTTCTGCCCCCTTACCTACCTCAATTCCTTCAAGTCCTTCTATTTTCACCTCTTCTACCATTCCTCCTTCTATAGCTTCCCCTTCCTCTATTAGTCATGTAGAGGAGGGTTCTAGTAGCAGAAGCATTGCCATGAGGAGCATGACACTTGAGGTTCCCGCTGATAGCAGTCTTTTGAGGAAGTCAGGCAGAGCAGATGTTTGGCTTGAACCCTTAATTGGGGACATTGAGAAAAAGAAGATGGACAGTCATAGTTGTATGACTTTGATGAACGATATATTTCATTGTACATTGAAGGTATTTTTAAAAAATCTTTTTCTTTTTAATTCTCAATTTTATGTGCTATTTTTGCAGGCTAACCTTATAGGTACGAAATTGATGGGAAGAATTTCCCTTTTAGAGAAGAAGGCCCGTGAATCTGATCGAACTTTTCTTGAGGCTGAGAAGATAGCTAGAGAAGCTGAACTTGAAGCAACCAATTGGAAAGAGCGGTTTAAAAATGCTCAGAAAAAGATAAAGGATTTGCAAGAGAGCAACCGTAACCTAGAGCAACAGAAACAAGTTCTAACTTCTGAACTAGCGGGAGCCAAGGCTTCTTTTAGCAAAGCGGAGAAGGATAAAGAGCACCTGGAGTGTTCTTTTTCTGAATAATTTTCAAAGTCATGTGAAAAAATTAGAGAACTCAAAGTATTGTTGAGTAAAAAAGAAGAATACGCGGGAGAGTTGGTGCAAAACTTGTCTCAGGCTCAGGCTGATTTACAAGCTTCCTCTGATAAGGTTCGTGCCTTAGAAGATTCTCGTGCCTCTCTTGAATCTACCCTTAATTCCACTTAGACTGAAAACCAAACGTTGAAGAATGATCTTACTTCGTGGGAAAGGGATTATACGTTTCTTGAAGAAAGATTTAATATAGAGGTAAGCTGGGCCTTTCTAAACTCCCACCATGATGCCTTAAGTGAGGCCAGTCAAGAAAACTTCGATTTAAAATCAGAATTGGGCAAAGTTTTGAAGACCATTGAGATGACTCAACAACCACTTGACTTTCCTTCTCCAGCAGATGAATCTCCTGTGGCTGAAGAACCTTCAAATGAAGGAGCCACTTCTATTGAAGTTGAAAATGTTATAATTCCGGCCCCCGAGGATGAAACTTCACTGATTTAGTCTGCGGAAGTTGAAGCTCCCGTGACTCTTGCTTCCCTCGGTGACCTTAACACTTCAAGCCCAACTACTGCTACTTCTTCAGAGATTGATACCGTACCTATAGCTGTTTCTGAAAATGAAGTTATTATTGAAACTTCAGAAGTTCCAACCCCTTCAGTGACAAGTTGAAAACTTTACTCCTTTGTTTTTTTTTAATTGGTGATTTTTTCCCTTGAATTTTAAGGGATTTTTTGGGTTAAGTCCCCAGTTATCCTAATGGGGCATTTGTAAAGACATTTTGCGTGACTAAGTTTTACTTAGTCTTTTATAAGAAGTTTTCTTAGTACTTCAATATATTCTATTCTTGTCTTTTTTCTTATCTATTTAGGACTTATAGAATAGTTTAAAATTTTTATCCTTTGAAAATGCTTTATGATTTTTCTCATGAGTTATTAACATGAGGTTTATAAAAAGAGGGCCCTTTTCATTTATCGACACTTAATGAAGAAGACGTCTCAACTTCATAATGATGTTATAATACGATGAAAGAAATAGGAATACACATGTTTTGTATAAAACAGCTTTGACAAGTTTTTATTCATGAACTTGAGCAATCTTTTGAGTATTACATGTATTAAAGTACATCAATAACTTTCTCGTAACTATTTTTCTTGTAACAAATTTTTACAAAGTAAATATAATTCAAACAAGGTTTTTTCTTCATAACTCGTTTCAGTGTATAGTCATGACCCCATCTTCATGTATTAGGAAGGGTTTGAGAAGTGGCTCATGAGTTTGAGAGGTGACTCTTGTTGTTCCCATGGGAAATAGTACTATGATGTATGCTTATGCCGGGATTACAAACTTCTGCTCGACACTTATCTCTTCATGCATCTATTTTCCGCACGTATATTTTCTATGCAGTCCCCCAAGTGTTTGAGCGGTGAAGTATGAAGCCTCGATCACTTACTTTTCCCCTTAACTTGGTCCTTTTCCTGAAACAAAAAAATATGCGGGACTCGGAGGTGCGATTATAGATGAAGACTGCCTAACCCGTGTGTATTTCCATCGGATTAATTGTAACCTTGGCCGGAGAATTTAAGAATATTCCATTTTGCCGTACAGGTTGTGACTCATCATTTGGCACGAGTTAGGGTTTTTGCCTTGCATCAAAAATCGTTAGTAAAATTGTTAATAACAAAAAAAATGAATTTAAACATAGAAATACCTGACCATAGATACTTTTTTCAAAAGTAGTATCTTTTTAGATGTACAGCATTACAATGTGAAGGTAATAAATTGACATCCATTGTCTCCAACTCGTATGCTCCCTTTCCTGCAATGTTACGAACTCTATATTGTCCTTCCCACGTTGGACTCAATTTTCCTGAATTAGTAGGTTTTGTAGATTGGAACACCTTTTTGAGCACAAAGTCCCAAATTTTAAAGAATCTGAGGCGTGCTTTCCTATTATAATATCGTTCAATTACTTATTTTTGTGCCGCCATTCTTATTAGTGCAGCCTCTCTGCTTCCTTCTAACAAATCAAGATTCACCCGCATCTCTTCATCATTTGATTCCTCTGTTGCTTTAACGTACCATGTGCTTGGTTCTTCTATTTCTACTGGAATCAAAGCCTCAGCACCATAAACCATCGAAAATGGTGTTTCCCCCGTGCTTGTTTTTGTCGTTGTACGGTAAGCCCATAATACCCTAGGCAATACCTCGGGCCAATTACCTTTTGAATCCTGCAATCTTTTCTTCAAGTTGTTGATGATAACCTTATTCGTGGACTCTGCTTGTCCATTTCCCACTGGATGATATGGTGTATATGTTATTCTTTTAATATGCCAACTGTCAAAAAATTTTGTAATTTCGGTCCCTATGAATTGAGGTCCATTATCACACACGATTTCCTTTGGTACTCCAAAACGGCATATTATGTTTCTCCAAATGAAGTCTTTAACTTCTTTCTCCCGCACCTGTTTAAAATCTCCTGCTTCTACCCATTTAGTGAAGTAATCTATAAGCACAAGTAGAAATTTTACCTGACCTTTTGCTTGTGGCAACAGACCTACGATATCCATCCCCCATTTCATAAAGGGCCACGGAGCTATGATAGGGTGGAGTAACTCAGCTGGTCTATGCATATTATTGTCGTATCTTTGACATTTATCACATTTAGATACGAAATCGTTAGCTTCTTCTTCCATCTTAGGCCAATAATATCCTGCTCGAATCAATATTTTTACTAACGATCTCCCACCAGTGTGACTTTCACAATGTCCTTCGTGTATTTCCCGCATTACATACTCTGTTTGAGAAGGTCCGAGACACCTTGCTAATGGTCCACCGAACATCTTTTGATAAAGATTCCCTTGATGCAAACAGTAACGAGCAGCTTTCTTGCGAAGTGCGTGTGCCTTTGCTTTGTCAATAGGCACGGTTCCATGCTGTAAAAAAGCATCAATTTTGTTTCTCCAATCCCATGTTAAATGATTAAGATTTACCTCATTTTTGTCAGGTTCGAGAACGGAATGAAATAAATGTACAACTGAACCATTTGCGTCATTTGCAACGTCCGCTGCAGACGCAAGGTTAGATAAAGTGTCCGCTTCTGCATTCTCATCTCTTGGGATCTGTATTACTTTCCAAGTTTGGAATCGTTTTATTAATTCCCGTACCTTTTCCAGATATTGTTGCATTCGAGTTTCCCTGGATGTAAAAGTCCCAAGTATTTGATTAACCATAAGTTGAGAATCGCTCTTGATTATAATCTGGGTTATACCAAGTTCCCGTGCCAGTTCTAAACCTGCAATTACAGCCTCAAACTCTGCTTCATTGTTAGTTATAGAATGACATTTTATAGCTTGCCTAATAGTTTCACATGTAGGAGGTACGAGAACTATCCCTAGGCCTGCACCCTTCACATTCGATGAACCATCAGCGAATAAAATCCAAGTCCCAGGGTTTGCACCATTAAAAACTTGTAACTCTTTTTCTGCTTCTAAATGCATTCCTTGACTAAAATCAACTATGAAATCGGCTAATACTTGATATTTTATTACAGTCCTAGGTTGATAACTGATTTCATATTCGATTAACTCTATAGCCCATTTTGCTAACCTTCCTGATAACTCGTGTTTATGCAAAATGCTTCGTAATGGAAAAGCAGTAATCACAACAATGGGATGAGATTGAAAATAAGGTCTCAACTTCCTAGATTCCATGATCAAAGCTAAAGCTAACTTTTCTAGTTGTGGATATCATGTTTCGGCATCTAATAAAGACTTACTTACATAATAAATAGGAGATTGCTTACCTTGGTCCTCACGGACTAAAACAGCACTTATCGCTACTTCTGAAACTGCCAAATAAACGAGTAGCTTTTCTCCTTCCTTTGGTTTTGCCAATAGAGGAGGATTTGACAAGTAAGCTTTCAAATTTTTAGGGGATTGTTGGCAATATTCATTCCACTTGAAATGATCTTGCTTTTTGAGTGCAGAGAAAAATTTGAAGCACTTTTCTGAAGATTTGGAAATAAATCTCCCTAGGGCCGCGATTCTTCCAGTTAATCTTTGAACCTCCTTTTTATTGGTAAGGATATCAGGTATTTCTTCGATCGCTTTAATTTGAGAAGGATTTACCTCAATGCCATGGTTAGAAACAAGAAAACCTAAAAATTTACCCGAAGCAACTTCAAATGCACATTTTTCAGGGTTGAGTTTCATATTGAATTTTCGCAAAATTTCAAAGGTAACAGTTAAATGAGAGATATGGTCATGAGAATTCTGGGTTTTGACGAGCATATCATCTATATATACCTCCATAGCTTTTCCTAAATGTTCTTGAAATATTTTGGTGACTAACCTTTGATAGTTTGCTCCAGCATTTTTTAGACCAAAGGGCATTACCTTGTAACAGTAAGTCCCTAGGTCTGTAATGAAAGAAGTCTTTTCCTCATCACTGGAGTCCATTTTAATTTGGTTGTACCCCGAATATGCATCTAAAAAACTCAAAAGCTCATGACTTGAAGTTGCATCAATCAATTGATCTATATGGGGTAAAGGAAAAGAATCTTTTGGGCAAGCTTTGTTTAGATCAGTATAATCCACACAAACCCTCCACTTACCGTTCTTCTTAGGTACGACCACCGTGTTGGCTAACCAATCAGGATATTTTACATCGCAGATTTACCCAATTTTTAGCAATTTTTGAACCTCATCTTGAATTACTTGATTTTTGAAAGCCCCATGCTTTCTTTTCTTTTGCTTGATTGGAATAAATGATGGGTCCTCGTTGAGTTTATGAGTCATCACATCCGATGGTATACCTGTCATATCAACATGGGACCAAGCAAAACAGTCCACGTTAGCTTTTAAAAATTCAATTAACATACCTCGTATGTCGGGATTTAGATTGGCTCCTACGTAAATTTTTCTTTCAGGCCATTGCTCAAATAACACCACCGCTTCGAGTTCCTCTATTGTTGTTTTAATGCTCTCATTTTCCGCAGGTTCTTGAATTACATTAGGTCTTGAGTCTAAATCCATTTTTTCAGTTGAAGTTTGATTGCTGATGCCCCCAACTATTTCCTGTAATTGTTATTTCTCTTTACTCACGGTACTCGTATCCGTTACTGCGTTGATACTCCTGGATATTTGTTGATCCCCTTAAATTTGACATATCCCCAAGGGTGATGGAAACTTGATAACTTGATGTAAAGTTGATGGAAGAGCCTCCATATCATGGATCCATGGTCTCCCCATAATTATGTTATAGGCCATTTCCATATCGACTACCTGAAATTTAGTTTCTTTAATAAAACCTGCAGCATAAGTTGTTAGAATTACCTCACCTTTTGTTACCACGCTTGAATTGTCAAAGCCTGAGAAAGTATGTGCCTTGGGTATCATTTTATCTTCAACTTGCATTTCCCGCAATACCCTTAGTAGGATGATATTTACAGAACTTCCTGGATCAATCAAAACTCGTTTTACATCAGTGTCATGTATAAGTAAGGATATTACCAGTGCATCATTGTGAGGAGTAATCACTCCTTCCGTATATGCATCATCGAAGTTTATGCTCTCATGTTCTAAGATTTGTCGTACTCTCTTCCCGTGTGTGATGGTCATTTTAGAAACCTTATTTGAAGTCGTGTACATTACTCCGTAAATATCCTCCCCTGCACTGATGACATTCACTGTTCTTTTAGGTGATGGCGGTTTTGGTGGCTCCTGTATATTTTTCATGTAAGCTTGTTTTCCCTTCTCACTAAACAGCTCTGTAAGATATCCTTGCTTCAGTAGATGGTCTACTTCACTTTGTAGGAATCTGCATTCTGATGTTTTATGCCCGTGGTCATTGTGAAACTCGCACCAATGGTCCGGGTTACGTTTGTTTGGACTTGACCGCATCTTTTTGGCCACCGTACCTTGTCTCCCATTCTCCTTAGAATAACTACGAGCTCAGAATTAGTTACGTTGAAATTATAGCCACCAAATCGTGCCTTTCAATTTCTATCGTCATCTCATAGCTTTTGATTAGTTCGATCATCTCTGAATCTGGATGAAGACCCGGTCTCCCTGTCTCTTGGCCTTTGATCATATCGTTGATTATTCTGTTTCGCTCGTGAATCCTTTCCTGCAGGTCCCATATATGGATCGTATCTATTTCTACCTGATCTTTTTTCGGCTTCTGACCTTCTGGATCTTCTCCTTTCTTTATGATGGTATTGAGGTACGGTATCCTCTTTAATTTTGAGTTTTGTACTGTACCTGTTATAAACATCGTTCCAAGTGGTTGCGGGAAATTCACGAAGGCTTTCTTTAAGCCTTCTCGTGGCTTCCGAACTTTTGTTGTTCAAATTACTTGCAAAAGCTATTGCAGCCCAATTATCTGGTACATGGGGTAAAGTCATTCGTTCGCATTGAAACCTATCAACAAAATCTCTGAGCAACTCTGTATCCCCTTGTTTGATTTTAAAGATGTCTTCCATTCTTTTCTCAGCCTTTTGTGCTCNCTTGGTGAGTGTTTCTCCAAATTTTTTGACCAATACAGACTCAATCTCCTGCTTGGTTAAATCATTTCCTTTGACTCCTGTAGTAAACGTCGTCACATGTTCACGTGGGTCGGTTGTGCCGTCATATTTTGAAATGTCAGGCATTTTGAACTTTTTAGGGATTGGAAGAGGAGCATCACTCAGTTTCCAAGGTTGTTGTGAGTATTTATCNTAAATAAGAGTTATTTGTATTACCTGGATCCACTTCTCGTGGTTCACTGGGGGTTCCTTCGTTTGTGTTAACAAGGCCAGAAAGAGGATTCTCCAGTGTGTTGTTATTAGGTGAAGGAATGGGCGGTGCAACAGGTAACCGGCTAACTAGCGCTTGAAGAGCTTGGCTAACCCGTGCATCAATTATTCTTTGCAGAGCTTCCTCTGGTCCCTCAAAATGTTCTGATTGCTCTTGATCATCAGCATGTGATTCCGGTGCAGGAGTACTTTCACGAGATTGACGCGGAGAAGTTTGAGGGGAAGGAACTATGTTAACGTTGTGCAAATCTCCTTGACTTTGATGGATTTGATTTTCAACAACATTGTTATTGTTGTTGTTGTTTGACATGATGTTAACAATGGGTAGAATGTAACTTCAGAAAGAATAGATTATCGGATTCCCGGTAATAGAACTAATTTATTTAACCAAAAAATAATATTTTGGTCAAAGTTAAAATTTAAGATAAAAAATCGGGTTACTAATAATCAAGAGACCAAAAAAGAATAATAGTCTTTCTAAGAATAAGAATAAAGCAATAAACAAATTTGTATTTCAGTATGATATCAATAATTTTCTCGTCTCCCTACAAATGATGAAATTTCTTCCTTTTATAGTTGATTCTAGGTAAAGGAATGAAACCTAAGCTTTAATGAGACAATTATGAGTATAAATAAGCCGCTACATAATCATTCATATTAAATACCAGTTTTCTAACGTATCAGGTATTTAGTATTGAATTTGGACTCCTTTTTTTCTTCAGATTCATGTCTTCAATGCCTTTCGATCCGTTGGCTTTAAATGATTTGAATTGGTACGAGAGTCGTGTCTAAACTACTTCTCGTGCCTGTTTAACTTCCTCTTTCCGTATCTGTCATCTCCCGTGCCTTTTTCTCAATTGTTACGCTTTGACCATTTGACCAGTCCACGTGTCATGCCACATCATTTTTAATATAAATTCAACTTTTTTTCCAATACATTGGTATATGCAGTCTAGCAGCTCAATGGTTCATCTTGCATCCAGCTTTACCAGTAAAATATGGAACAAAGGACTAAGAGGAAATTAGTCCCAAGAAGGCTATTTAAATTCCATTACACGACAGACTGCTAGTTTTATCTGATTTTTCTTTAGTTTCGTTTTATTTTCTCTCCAAGTCTTCCCAGATATTTGTATGACCTTAAAAATCATTCCTATTTTTTTACTCACTACTAATATTTCTGTCGTCAATGTTCGTCTTCTGCAAGTTATTAAAACAGTCTTCCATTCAGGTTTACCAATTGCTGATGCACCCAAGAAAATGAGTGGTGTACATAAGAGGTGCTGGAAGTACATTGCAAATTTCAAGAAAGCTGAAGGAAGTCTTGATCAAATAGAGAAAGCTCATGAAATAGCGTCTTCCAGTCTGGTATAGCGGTTTTTTTTTACGCTATGTGTATAGCGTATAAATTCAGAACGGTATATATATCAGTCAAATCGTTATACTATATAGCGTCCAAATACAAGACGCTAAACTTTAACGGCAAAAGTTATTGTTAAGGTACAACGTCTATATAGAAAGGTAATTTTTTTTGGCACTTATTAATGTACTTTGAGTCCAAAAAAATAATAATTCGGTCTCCCATTCAGCTTCAAAAAAAGCAACTCATCTTTCCCTTTTGAGTATCAGCTACAGTGCCCAGCTTAGTAGTCGCTCTTGTAACATAAGAGAGGTTTTATACAAATAAACATCATAACGTATTGTCAAATATACAATTGTTTGTAGCAATTTAAAATTTTAAAATATAATATTGAGTACTCAATTTTCAATACCTTTGATTAGGAGTGAAAACTTTACTCCTTTGAATTTACGAAGGCACGATATTAATAGCATACTTGGTCCTAAAAGTTTGGTTCCAAGAGGTACCTAAAGGCATATTAAAGAATGTCAAATATGCATTATAGTATTTGCATTGATCTCTGCCCTATAACCCATCATTGATAGGTAACCTTTTGTTTTGGAAATAAAGCCAATATTTTGTATTATAGTTAAACTAATACAAATCTAACCCTCGAATTTCTATATCTGCACAGGCATTTTTGCTTATGCGGTCCCATTTATGCGGAAAATGAGTCTCTTCCGTGACTTTCACTAAAAATGCGACGTCAGCTTCTACGATTCAACAACCACTTTTGCGGTTCCAAACAAAAACCCAAGGGCTGTATCTGTGACTATTCTCTCGCAGGTGCGCAACCACTTCTGCGGTTAAAATTCCGCACCTGCAGAAACTGAAGAAACACTCAAATGCCGCTGCTGCGATGGACATTCCACTTCTGTGGCTCCGCACCTGCGGAACCCAAACCACAGGTGCGGTTAAGACAGGTATCGGCAGTCTTCAGCAATTCTTCAACTTCAAAAATCTTCCGTCAACCATCTGAAGTCATCCCGAGGCCCCCGGAACCTCGACCAAAAGCACCAATAGCACCTAATATCCAATTCAAACTTTTACCAATCCTTAAAATACCTTAAACAACACCGTAAACCAAAATTAATCAATGATTTCAGCCTAAGAACTTCAATTTTTATCAAAATACGCTTTTGATCAAAAATTTAACCAAAACACGTCCCAATTGACCTGAAACTTTGCACACACATCCCAAATGACACTATGGAGCTACTGCAACTTTTGGAATTCCAATCCGATCCTCGAATCGAAAACTCACTATCGGACCGGAAACTTTAAAAATTCAAACTTCGGCATTTCAAGCCTAAATGAGCTACAGACTTCCAAAATACATTCCGAACACGCTCCCAATCCCGAAATTGCCTAACGGAGCTAACGGAACCATCGGATTTCTATTTCAATTGCAGCATATGTAATGTAATATTCAGCTAGATGGTTAAAAGTTAAACTAAAAAATGTATCATTTAATGATAAAAAGTGATAACTATGTGTAAGAAACACTTTAAGAACTTCCGGAGTAATCCATCTAAACATCTCAGATGCATTAATACAAAGTTCAATAGGTAACATAGTTGACTGGAACTCCTATACGTTTTCAATTGAAATAGGTATAGCAAAAGCAAAGTAAAGAAAGATAAGAGTTTGAGCTCTTTATCAGCTTGCTTCGGAATACGGTGGGCACCTTTTTCAACATGGGTGACAGTATTCATCTGCAGGGGCGGAGCTAGAGTGCCGCCAACGGGTTCGGCCGCACCTAATAGCTTTCGTTCAAACCCTGTATTTATCTTAAAAAATCCATTGAATATGTATAAATTCTTAATTTAGAACCCAGTAACTTAACAAGATTAGAATCCCGAATCCATAAGGTCGAAATTCTGACTCCGCCTCCGTTCATCTGTATAAGAAAGACATTATAAAAAGAATTATGGTACAAGTCAATCTCTTTAGTCACACAAATAGTACTCAAATTGCCGCAGTAATGATTTAGTAAGGGCTCACTTGGTCGAAAAACAAAATGTTGCTACTGTACAGCTGATGTCTATTTAAGATAGAACAATAACCAGTTTCTATGATTTTCACTGCAAAATTGATTGAATTTTGTGTCTCAAATATCAGTAAGAAAATATGCCTTCCTACAGTTTTCCTCCACATTCAGCCTCTTTTTCAAAAGAGCTTCTTCATTTTTATTGATTCCATTCCCTACAACCTTGGTTGTTCAGTCTCTGCTTGCAAGAAAAGTATACAACAATTTCACTTACGCTATAGATCTACTATTATAAGGTCATGCATTCAACCAACTGTACTAACCAAATTTGGTGCTAGTCCTCGTGAACTATCATGGAAAAACTTATTTCTTTAAGATAATTAAGAGTGACTATGGATATTTGACTCAAAAGAATCTTTAGAACTGACTAGTAATGTTATTGTGGTATTTTAAAAATACACGTATTAAGCGAGCGGAGATAAATATAAATGTGCTAAATGGACACATAAATAATAGTGTTTTGTTACTTCAGAGAATGATAAGCAAACTGCTATACAGAAGTTTTAAAGTAGAAATATGGCACAGTTGTGTAAGCACGTGATTTTTGCCCAATATGAGAAATACTTCCAAAAATTCAAAATAAAATAGTTTTGGGGTTGTGTGCAATTTTGAGATTTTTTGTGGCATTTTTGGATAATTGTTTGTATTTGTCTGTGCGTGTTTATTTGTTTCAATTAGAGAAAATACAAAAATATATCGCATTTGCATTAGGATTTAATTTACAATTAAAAGTAATTAAGTTTGTTTTACAAAATGAAAAAATCACAAAATATGTATTTTTGCATTTATAGCATTTAATGTCTAAATTGTGTGATTTTATTGTAATTGACGTTTAATTTTGTGTGATAATTATTATTAGGAGTTGATTAGTATTTTAAGTTAATTTTGGTTTTATTAATTTAATTTAGGATCTTTAAGTTTAATTTTGGAGCAAATAAACGAAAAGAGAACAAAAAATAGAAGGAAATTCGGATTGAGCCATCTTTCAAATTAAACAAACTAGGCCCAAGTATCTCACAAACCCAACCCAAAACTCACCGGGTCGACCCGACCTGCCCCAGCACATAACCAAACCTCCCATTCTTCATTTTCATTCATTTCCAATCCCTAACCAAACCCTAAAGGACTTCTCCCAAACGCCCCCTTTCGTCTTCAGCAGCCATCGGAGCCCAAACGACCCCTGAGCCTCCCAACCTTCTACTTCTCCGTCAACTAGCCCCAAACATCCACCCAACGTCAACGTCGACGAACCCCATCTCCACCCAACGTCGACGAACCATCACACCATTTCCATCGAACCAGTCAGCTCCGCATCACCATCGACGACAAACCCAATTCGAAGCTCCAAACGACCAGTTTCGACTCCGCTGACCAAGTCCAGTCACACCGAGCTTCGCCATTCAGTCATCTTCAGTCCTCGTCGTCAGTCGTCCTCAATTCTTCAGTCGTCATCTTTTGAGTTCAAGGCTGCGATTATGGTTTGAAGTTAGTGTCGGATTCGAGGTTTCCGGGCAGATTCAAGGTACTGTCCGATGGTTTTTCTGGTTCAAATCCTTGTTTTCGTTTTGAAGTTTCAATTTGTTCAAAGGTACCTTCTGTAACTTATGAATAAAGAATGACACGATGAATCTGTAACACAAATGAAATTCTGGTTGAATCTATTCTTAGCTTCGAAACATGTGTTTGGAGTATTCTAACAGAAGCATGCCTAAGTAATGGAAAAATACAACCTCTGTTTTGGACATAATTTGAATACAAGATATGTATGTTAAGCTTTGACGATTTGCAATTAGCGTCGCGCCCTTTAATTGAGACTGCATTTCGAAACCAGTAATTTGCTCACCCATGTCTGTTTGGTTTTACTCTGAATTGTTTTTCATTCTTCTGATTTTTTGTTTGAACGATTCAAATTAGTCAGTAAGGCTTTGTGTAAAACTGTAGTTGTTTGTTGTTACTATTGGTTCGAATCGTTTCCTTGGTGTTATGTTTGGTTCTTTTCTCTCCGTTGTCTATCATTCTTGCATATGAATTCAGTTTGTTTTCGTTCAGTATGTTTACAGTGTTCATTTGTTTCTGTTTAGGTTTAATCTAAACGTGTGTTAGTTTAATCACTGAATCCTCCGTCTTGTTTCTGATTCATTGGTCTTCATTTTGAGGCTATTTGATCTGACTGAGTTCTATCTAAAGTTGTTGTTTGAGCTTGATTAGGAAATTGGTTATAGCTGATGGGTTTTTGGTACAGATTAAAACAGTGCCAGGGGTAGGGTAGTAGTTCAGGGACTTTAGGAGGGTATTTTGGGATTGAAATGGTCATTTTTAGTGGTCTGACCAGTAGGGAATTTAGGTACTATTAGATTAATGAATTTTTTAAAGAAAGTGGGGAACAAGACATAATGGAGAGGTTTAAAGGGATTGATTAAATAAAAAAAAGACAAGAGTTAGTGGGGAACAAGACACAGTGATGTAAATAAAGGAAAAAAGGGGCTTGGAAAGTAAAAAGGAGTAGGAAGGAAAGCTGAAAAGGGGTCTGTTTTGGGTATAAAATGAAGATGAGTAGAGACATAAAAAAAACGAACAGAGAGGAGCGAAATAGAAGTTTCAGAAAAGAGGAAAGAGAAGAGAATTTGAGTATAAAATACAGAAATACATACTGAGCTTTGGGGAGGTTCCATTAAGTCTCTTCAGTAGTCTTTAATTTGTCCAAATTCTGAAACAACTTTGGCTTATCTAAGTGTGGAATGGATTAAAATTGGTATTGCTATTGGTTTCACAATTGGGTGCGGGGTCATTTCTGGACTTTTATTTCTTTTCATTTTGTTGCTGCTGGAATTTTTATTGGTTTTAAATCGGTTACTGGGCTATTGTTGGTTGTTGTTTGCCGTTGCTGTGTATCCACTGCTAGCTACTCCTTCTTGTTGCATTTCCATTATCCAGGTACATGTTCTAAAGCCCTCAAATCTACGGAAATAAAGTGAAAATGTTGCCTGAAGTAGAACTCTGAACTCCTTTTGTTTGTTTGATTTCAGTGTGTAAAATAGTAGTTTATTCGACATTACATGTTGTGTACTGGACTGGTCCTCGAATGTATGTACTGGACTGTTGAATCTATTTTTTCAAACATGTGAATATCATTTGTAATTAATCTTAGTTTGTGATTACAAGTTATGAAATATAGTGTGGTTAATTCGTTTTCAGTAGTTGTAAAATAGTTTCAAATAGTTTTATATGTCACAAAACAAGTTCAAATAGTTCAAAATGAAATTAGCATGTTGGCTTAATATGTCTAGTTCTGAAATTGCGAGTTCACTTAAGGAAATAACATCATTCTAAATAGCAATTTGAATAATTTTAGTAACTAATGTTAGTTCTCAATTGTTAGTGATTAACGTTAGTCTGATGTCAGTTTTTAAGAATTGATGCATTTTTTAACAAGTCGTAAAAAGAGTTCAAGAAATGGCTTTGTTTTACACATAGTTAATTCCAATAGTCCAATTCATCTAGTAAAGCCAAGTTTGAATTATATCGATATAGTAGCTGGTTTGTTAATATTAAAAATGGAACGAGGCAGATTTTAAGTTAGGTAGCGGGTTCAAACTAGAAGGTGTTTCCTTTTGTTTGGATCCGGACTTGAACTTGAAGTCCGATTTTTTAATGTTAATTGATTAGGATTTTTCTTTATTTCCTTTAGAGACAAAATTAAATAGAAAAAATGTAGTCACTTTAGGATCGTCCTTTTAAAATAAATGAGACGAGCCTCGTCAAATAAAACGTAAAATGCGGGGCCCTCATGAATGTATATATTAAAATACTTAGTTTTTGGGACGGACCGTTCAGCGAATTTCACGGTCTTCCCCAAAAAAAAATAATAACGCGTTAGTCTTTTTAGGCGCGTCTTTAATAATTTTACCCCCCTAAACTCGGGTGCACATTTATATGACCCAAATCCAAATCTCAACGGAGTTGAAATGTGTCAATAACCACGGGTACATTGATTGTGACGTGATTCTAGATACGTTTTCACAACGTTGTAATTCTTTGTTAAAATAATAATAATAATAATAAAAGCGGTCAAGAGTTAAAATTTGCACATAGGTTCAACATGTATTAAAATTAGATATTAAGCCATTTATAACAGTTTAAGCGACCGCTCTAGAATCACGGTATTCGGGGGTGCCTAACACCTTCCCTTGGGTCAACAGAATTTCTTACTTACAATTTTTGGTTTGCAGACTTCATTTGGAAAGTCGAAAATTTCCTTTATTTGGGATTAAAGATAAACCGGTGACTTGGGACACCAAAAGCCAAACCTTTCCCAAGTGGCGACTCTGAATTGAATAAATAATCCCATTTCAAATAATGTCACTTAAATTGAAAAAACTTCCTCAAACATTTATCCCTTGGGGTAGGTGTGCAAAATCGAGGTGTGACTGCTCTGGCGACTCCGCTGGGGACCCGAACCCAGAATGTTTTGTTCAGGGTTCAGAATTCGAGCTTAGATAAGTTGTTGTATTTGGCTTTATTTGATTTTCCTACATGTTTTCCTGCTAAAAGTGCTAAATGTTTCACCACTTTGATATTTTATGAACTGTATATAAATTATGCCGAAACCCATTTCTTCTCTGAGTCTTCTTGAAATCAAAATTGGGCATTTGCTTGACATAGCCCGCTTTCTTTGAGACAGCCGAGGTGCTTGGCATCCGGTGAAGGATTTTAGTCACACATGTTTTAGGCGGGGAGCACCACCAGTTAAGCCGGAAAGCAATGCTACCGGTATACTGACCCTCCTCGGCTCGAGTTGTCCCCTCGAGTAAGCCAGTCTAGATACTTTCTCCAATAAGATGTTAACTTAGAATAACAAAGCCCCATGTCAGATCCCTAGTAGGAACGCTTATCTGGATCATGTGCATTCTTGACTTAGGGGACTCAACACAGGGGTTGGGTCCGTCTAGGACAGATATACCTGAAATGAAAAGACCATCCTGATACATTTTACTTGCTACATGTGCATTTATTTTGCTTCGGACTAGCATGCTGACCGGCTTCTGAAAATTGGGAATATTAGAAAATTATGAAAAAAAAACAAAAAGAAAAAAAGAAAAACAACATTGTAGAGAGAAAACAACGCTCTAATAGTGTCGAAACTCTGCCGGATTTTTAAAAATAAAAAAAATATATTTTTATAGTTTATTTTATTTGCCGATGAAAAAAAAGGGAAGTTTCTATTTTTGAAATAGTCTGTTTTATTTACCAAGGAAAAAGAAAAACAATATTTTTATTTTTCAAAAATAGTTTGTTTTATGTGTAAAAAAAAGAGTTTTATTGTTTAAAATAGTTTGTTTTATTTTTCACTAAAAAAATGTTTTCAAAAAAAAAAAATATTCTGCTTCATTTCTCAATAAAGGAAAAAATATGATTTGGTTTTCAAAAATAGTTTGTGTTTTAAAATGAAAAAAAATCATTTTATTTGCGAATGATTTGAAAGAAAATGTTTCATTTTCAAATATAGTTAGTTTCATTTGACCGAATTACCGGGTCTGATTCTCACCGGATGTGATATACGTAGGCAAACCTCATCGGTTCCGACCATAATTTTCAAAAATCCAAAAAATATTTTCCTTTACTTCCTTCTTTAAAATATTTCCTTAGAAAATTAAAAAAAAAATAGGTTTTTTTAAAAAAAAATGGTTTCTTTCTTTCTAATGTCTTTCATACGAAAAAAAATCAACAAAAATCAAAATCCAAATTACGGGTTTCCGTCATTCTGAAGTCTGTTTCAAAAAAAAATCCAAAAAATATCAGAAACAAATATCCAAAAAATGCTCTTTAGTTGTCTTTATTTTGTAAATATCCATAAAAAACTTTGAAAAATTATGTCCAAAAATATTTTCGCTTTTCTATAGAAGTGTTTTAGTAAATAAATTAAAAAAACTCAAAAATCCAAAATATTTTCTTAATAATTCCTCTTTCAAAATTAAGAGGCAACTTCCAAAATTCAAAAATACTTTCTTTCTTCCTTAGAAAAAGAGAAAAACAAATAAAAATTCGAACAAAAATATTTTCCCTTTACTTTTGAAATTCCCACAGTTCCAATCAAAAGAAAATAAAGCTTTTTTTAGAAGTCTTTCTTTCAAAAAGCAAAAAAAAAATAAAAAAAAATAACAATTTTTTTTCTTTTTTCTTCTTTTAAAGCGTTTCTTTCAAGAATTCCAAAAAAAGGAGTTAGTTTATTTACTCCATTCCCAATCTCTCGAACTACGCAAGATCTGATTCATGCGGGGTCATGATACGTAGGCAATCCCCATCGGATTCGATCATAATTGTAAAATAAATCGAGTGAAAAATAATCTGAAAAAAAAAAGAGAAAGAAAAATTGAGTGAAAAAGAGAAAAAGAAAAAATAGTAAAAAAAAAAAGAGTGAGAAATAAAAGAGTGACAAACAAAAAGAGAAAAGGAGAGTGCCAAAAAGAGCTGCAAAAACAAAACAAAAATCAAGAGTGACTAGAGAGAAACAAAGATGATGAAAGAGGTCCAACCGTTCAAACTAGAAGCGTTTAACTTGTAGGTGGCATCCAAACGTACAATTTCCTAGATGTTAAATGTTTCAAAACTAACAAGGTTGTTGGATGTGCAAATTAGCCAGGTTTTGTTGGTAGTCTAGCCTCCCCTCCTTTAAAAGATCCAAAGGCACAGATGGCCTCCGCTAGCAATCTACCAGTCATTGGTCCTAAGGATAGCCCGACATCTGCTATTCTGCAGCTAGAATCAGCAGCTGCTGAAGAGAATAAAATGTTGCGTCTCCGCATAATGGAAATGTGGGACGCCTGGTCTAATAGTAGGGAACCGCTAAGTGCAATCCCTGGGTTCCCCGAGTCGATCCCCAGGTCAAGTGAGGTCACCAATACCCCTGTGCTCAACCCGCTCATCCCATGCGGGCACCCTCCAATGCTGTCCAATGTTCCTAGCATGCCTTCTGTGGTTCGCCCCCAGGCACCGGTTTCAAGGGCACCGCCTCCAATGTTCACCTTTCAAGGTCCACCGCTTCAATCAGAAATAGCATATGTGACCCCATACCCCTTCTCTCAACCTCTGCAATATGATCTTTTAGTGGAGCAAGGAAAGGTTGTTAAAAATCCCAAGCAAGAGGAAATTGCTCGGAAAATGAAGAGCGTGGAACAAAGCTTGAAAAATGTGCAAGGTCTGAGTGGTCAGAAAAGTGTCTCATACTCGGACCTCTGTATGTTTCCCCATGTCCACTTACCAGCTGGCTTCAAGAGGCTAAAATTTGAAAAGTACAACGGGCACGGAGACCCTGTCGCTCATCTAAAACGATACTGTAACCAGTTGAGGGGTGCTGGTGGAAGAGAGGAGCTACTAATGGCTTATTTTGGGGAAAGCCTTACCGGAATCGCTTCTGAGTGGTAT